>OMLP01007730.1:7731-21813 GCA_900302685.1 Spondyliosoma cantharus | reverse complement strand
CAGCATAAGAAAGTAGCTACTGTCAGGTGAGGTGAGAGAGCTACAGATGGGAGGGCCTGAGTCCTTCAAACTAAATTAAATTCGGGCGCCAGATGTGAGCCTCACTGCTCACAGGACAGACGGAAAAGGAGGGAGAGACAGCGTTGTCGGCGGATAACCGTTTATTCCAGGCTTTAACACAAACGACTCAACGTAAAACAAAACTATATGGATGAGCAGCCGTCCCTCTGACGGCTGTAGTCAGGCGTGTGCTGCCTCTGTGTCGTCGCCGCTCTGGTCCTCTCCCAGGACCCAGCCTACTGCAAGAGACCAGAACCAGGTTACAAACATGCTTATATAGCTGACTGATTACCTGATTCTGTCCAGCTGTCTGATCACCGGCTGAGCCACTCCTCCCTCTCCTCCAGCAGTCGACACCTTAACCACACCCCACTGCCACAGACTGCTTTTACTTTTGAGACCTGACGTATAATTTCATGCGAATGCAATTGCACTTTTACGTGGTTAAAAATATGTTTGCATGCCTTTCACTTGTAACAGAGCACTTCTTCGCTGCAATGATAAACTTTCACTTCAGTGATCCGAGCGCCTCTTTAATGAATGACTGGCGAACATATCTGTACTGCTAATTACTGGATGTATCAACAAATAGTGAATAACCATTATTATGGTTAAGTATCAAGGACTACACATTAGGTAATAAAGTGTTTGAGATCAGATTGGTTATGATCCATTAATTATGTGATTTGTATCCTTATTGTTACCTACAGTGCTGCATGTCAGTACATGTACCGAAAGCCAAAAGTCTAAAGTCAGAAGCTTCACTAAAACAGGTTTGTGCAGTTTCCTGGCACCACCAGCGCTCACTTCATGTTTGGAATTGAAAAAAACCTTGGCTGTCACTGCGCTTTTCTGGATAAATTGCGGTTTACATGGATTGAGAAATTCTCCGCTGACCAGGAATAGCCACACACATGGTTTTCATTTTGACCGAGCTGACTGTTTGACCACTGATTTCCATTTTGGTTGTAGGGGTGAAACATGCTGCACGCCTGAGTAGCTACGCAGAGTGAGTAATTCGAGTTATTTGCGAGGGACAGACGAGACAGCTTATGTTTGTGCACAGGTTTCAAACATACTGGAACACGAAAGTCGAAAAAAGTGAAGTAGCACATTGGAGCCAGAAAATGATGTGCTAACAGGATGTGGTTTTTATCACGCTGGATCTAAAAAGAGTGAGTGGATGAGACCAACCAAACTGGAGCCACAAGCTGGTACTGTGTAAAGACAAAGTGACCTAATTGTAAGAGTGGACCATAAACTGGAAAAAGCCAGTTCCCTGCATATTAAATTATCGACACATAGGCTATTTAGTAATTTAGCCCGGATTAAGCTACAACTCTGTGGGCAATTTATATCTTGAAATATAGAAAAAAATGTTTTTACATTACTTAATTGTTTTTACATGAAGTAACGTATTATCAGCTTATACCTTTTTATGAACTACCCAACATCATGTCAAGTTAAAGTTAGTTAACATAATGCAGAGCAGGATCAACATGTGAACGTTTCTCTCACATGAAGATGAAACTCAAGTTGAATTTTCAAATCCGGAACCTCTACTTGCAATTTGGTATTTTTTATCGTCGCACTGCTGTTCTCGATTAAGCAAAGGATGAAAAAAAAAAAACATCCTTTACCACATCTTTTTTTAGGAAAATTAAAGGGTTTTACCGAGACCGAATGAATCCATAATTTAGATCACACGTTTTGTCACAGTGTAGGACGGTTTGTACGTGGCGGAGTGCCAAGGTACGGTTGGCAGCTGTGTGCACTTCCTCCTGTCCCGAGTGTCAAACCGTTAAACTTGCGTGTCACTACGTACATACACACTGTATGTTTAGTTTTAGATGTCATCTATGCAACATTAACTTGACTGGCAGCCTAAATCAGTATGCAGAACTATTTAAAAGGCCAGTGAAATTAGTGTGTCTTCTGGCAACCCTTTAAAGCAAAATTAAAGGACTACTTTCATGTTTTGATTCTTCTTTTGCATTTAACAGTGTTCTAGATAGGTGTTACAGTTCTCCCAACTTTGGCAGCTCAGTCAAAAAACGTCACGCCGAATAGTCTTCTATACTGTCTATCACAGTGGGAGTTATGCTTTAAGCAATTATGGGCATACATAAATTAACATGATTTGTTTTGGGAGTATCCCTTGACTGGAACAGAGTAACTGAATTATCATCTGTGAGCTGCTGATCTGGCTCTCATCAACATTCGTCCAACCATGCTGCTCTGATAGGGCTCAGCCAAACGTTACAGCCAAGAACGTATGTAAGTGAAATCAACCCACAATTCTCTGAGTCTCAAAAAAAAAAAAAAAACACACTTTAAGCTTCACAAATATGATATTTGCTCCACCATGATTAAAATGGATTATTTTGTGTGGTGTCCCTGCTGTTCTGACAGAGAGATGTGAAACTGTGAAGTTGTACTTCAGGAAACAAACACGCACACATGTAGAATAGCAGAAGCTGCCTTTTGCTGGATGACTTTGAAAGTGTGAGCGTTACATCTGCATGTGCAACCGTCAGAGTCAGATTGGGTTACATCACACATGTTCAAATCATTGCCTCCACTTCCTGCGAAGATGACACAACAGTGGCATGGAACTACTTGCGTAAGAAATTTCACTTTTAATTTATTTGCATTTTATTCCCTGGACAGGGAGGCACACGTTCCGTATCATATACTGTATGTGTACACCTGTATTAGAGCAACTGTCGCGTGGAGATAAGTGACGATCAGTTTGGGTAAAACACTTGGTGGCAGAGTGAGAAAGGTGTGAAAACCTCAACGTGTACTGACTCATTTAGCGGCTTTCGGTGCAGATTTGCACAAGTGAGAAAAGTTATTCAAGTGAAATACACCCCCCCCCAATGGAGCTGCTGTTGGTCTCATAGTTTGTCTTTATTGCTTGTAGAAAAATGCACATTTTGAATAATTCCCTCAGTAATTCACACCGTGTACATATGTATGTCACGGCTGTATTCCACAGAGCACCAATCAAAGCAATAACACATACGACAAATCATGTAGTCATTCATTTTAATATACTTTAGATTATCAAATGTTACAATTAGTGCCACTGTCAGCAGTTTACAGCGTTTTCCATACAAAATGAGAAGACAGGCATTTAAGTAATTATCAAAACTTTCCAAAAAATACAATAATTGGCTTGTTAAAGTAAAAGCAGTTTGTTACATTCAAGTTAATGTGGAATTATCTGGTAACTACATTTAAAGACCTTGTGGTCCTATAGACTTGGGCTTTATTCAACACAGTCAGTTGGCAATTACACCAAGCCAGCACTACTCCATTAACGCAAGGTGCTACCAGGGGAGAGATATAAAGAAACACATAAAAAAAAAAAGAAGCCATAAATGCTGCCAACGTGTTAACAATTTCTTTTTTTTAAAAAAACACAATAGTCAACAAAACTTCTGTAAACATACAAAATTGCAAGAAACACAACAGTAAAAGTAGCTGCAATAGGAATCGATATGCGTGTCTGTGTCAGACTGTTTCCAGCAGATCAGAGTGTCACTCACTGCAATCTGCTGATGGTGGCAAAAGCAAGTGTCAACAGCAAAACAGTGAGGATGTTCGTGAATACAAACATCAATCGGTAACCACAAGTCTGGATGGCAAAGGTGAAGAACTACAACATGAAGCAAAGTGGCAAAAGTTTACATTAACTTATGCGAGAGAACTGATATTCTTATTGATCAGATACAAACTATTAACTGCTCAGAAAAAAAATAGTAAGCCACAGGTTTCTAAAATACGTTTTTTTTTTTCTCATTTAATACTACATCTCAAACCAGAAAGTTTGAGAATCAAGGCGTTAAAGAAAAGCAGCGGGCCTCACTAAGAACTTGGTACTTCACTTGTAAGGGTGTGGGTTTGCAAGACGTAGCAGTGCACACTTCGGCAAGCTCTGGGATTCTTTCAGCCCTTGCTCTGCGTGCACGTTGTTATCTTATAATTTGTGCATTTGGTCTTTCATCTACTTGCATGGAAAGCGATAGTCTGCCTTGTTAGATGGAAAAAAAGGCTATGTAAGTAACAACTTGTGTCGGATGAAAGGATCTTTCTCAGGACTTTTTATGTTCATGGCCAGTATGTAATCAGAACATTTTGTTGATTTTTCTCAAAACACATTTTTTTGTTTCGGTTGCAATAAAGTAGTTCTAGGCAACAAAACTATGCGGTTATGTTATGAATAAGTCAACATTCACTTGTGGTTTCACACAGGACGTGGAACAATTAAAAATTTCATCTCTGTTTAAAGTTATACGGGACAAGACACCGGATGCGAGCCAAGAACACGCGCATCAGGCACTCAACACTGTGAAGCAGGAAGCTAGGCCCCTGGGGAAATACCAAGTTTTTAGTGCGTCCCGCAAAGCAGCACGTTGTGAAGGGCTCTATTCATAGCTGATTTGTTTTTTGCTGATTGCGGCTTCTCACAAGTGATCAGACATAATGTACCACTTTGTTTCTCTAACTAATAAAGGGTAGTGTGATAAAAAAAACTGTGTGGAAAGCCCTGAACATCATCCATCTGCCGACGAGCTTCAACAAACAAATCAGAGACCAAATTAGCCAAACATGCTGCCAGTAACACGAAGACGACCAGTGAGCCACATCTTTTTATATAGCGCTCTCTGCTTGTGACTGACCCGATATTTACGCCTCGTGGGACCACTGCGTTTGCATGAGCTAGAGGGCGAAACCTTAAACTGCTTGCCTCTCTAGTGTTTAACATCCCCAGCGACAAGGCTTTGAAGTGCTGATCGGCTCGTTGTATACTTTGGTCTAGGGTCGACTCTCAGGACCCCGTCGCGTTGAATCCATCACTACAGGGGCGCTCTAGTCAGTTTTTGAAGGCCCCGTAGCGGCTGGCTTTGCTAATGAAGTTCTTGAGCAGGTCGTGGTCCATGTCTGCAAAGGCCTGGGTCTGCGTGACAGCTGTGAGGTGGTTGACGCAAAACTTGAAGCAGAACTCCTCCAGATCCTAAAAATGAAGAGGGCTGTCTGGTCAGTGCTGAGGAGTACAACTGACTAGCTACTGAAAGGGTCCCCACCACCACGGTGCCTGACTGTGTGTCAGGGGTCATAAGCTTACCCGCGCCTCATACTTGACCGCAGCAGAGAGCAAAGTGATGGCGTTCTCCTCAGAGATGCCTCTCTTGATTGTTTCCTGGCACAACCTCTTCAGCCTCGTCTCTCGGTAGAACGTAGCCAAGTCTAACAGCCCTGAACACACGAGAACAAAAACACAGATGAGTGTGTTTAGGACTTATGTCAACATGTACTCTCAGTTTGTAAAAGGGATTGGCACTGTGGTAGGCTTACCAATAGCATCCTCTGGTGGCAGGTTAATAGTGTCCGTGTAGAGGTACTCCAGGAAGGCTCTGTACACCAGGTATGAGAACTGGTGAATTTCAATGTTGTCCTCATCCGTTTCATTCAGCAGTGCCCGAAAATGCTCACACCTGGAGAGGAAAGAGAAGGGGGATGGTATTGGTGTGACGGGGTAAAAGACACCTCACCATCACTGGTGATTCAGATGTGTTCGAACCTACTTTCCACGAAATCCAACCGAGGGTTCTAAGTAATTTGTTGTCAGAGTTTTATTATAGCTGTGATGTAACGCAGTGCAGTCTGCACTTCCAGGAAAATTGCATTACCACCCAGTAAAAATTGAATTTGCGAAATAAGAATAATGAGACTTCATGTCCGCTGTGATCGATCACACGACTCGAGCAGGTTTCAAAAGCCTGGTAACTCATTTTCATACTGGATGGAAATCAATGGAAACAGTGACTGCCCATGAAGACGGATCAACATCTGCAACAATGTGAAACACTACAGCAGAGTGTTTACAGGTATCAGTAAATATAATATATTTAAACACATTTTTTAACCAATGCCAGATTTTTTTGACGAATACATGCTTTTTCTCATTCAAGCATTGCAGGTAAAGTCTAAAGGTACGTAGTATATGTGTCGTCTTGTGAGGGAGAAGGTTAAACGTAGGAATATGGTTACTAGAGTGAGCGAAGTTCATCTACATTTTTGTAACAACAGGTAAGTGCAAGTACAAAGAAACATTGCAAATGTGGACTTTGACACAAGAGTTTGACACATTTTAAATAAAAAGATGTTTGAAACATAGAAACATGTTTGTGACGATCAAGACCTCACTTTGCAGTCCTAAAACTTTTAGTAGATTCTATGACTTTTTAATAATCTGCAGATATATAACATATATAACTTGGCAGTAATATGGAGTATTAAGTGCTAGGAGTCAAGGAGCTGAAACTTGTTAAAATGCTTTGCTCTTTTTTATCATGCAAACTGATACACTCAGAATTATGTCTTCAATTCTATTCCGTCAGGTAAAGCGTAACAAGCGTAACACATTTTTTTGCATCTGACTGTGTTTGTAATCGATACTGTTCACTAATTATTTGACAGTGATTTAAATCATGTTTTCTTTCCTGTCCCCATATCCGAATCCCACGACTACGTAAGTCTATATCCCTGAACAAATACACTGAAACCGTTTCTGTTGTATTGCTTCAAAGTTAAAATGAATTCATTTATTCTTGTGATCTAACTTAAGATTCAGTCTTAATGCCATTATACACTTCCTGGGGCAAAGCAGAGTCACTCTGCCAACAGCTACACCGCACAGTATTTTTCCGTGTTTGTTCCTTATGGCCCTCTGCATTTTAAATACCGATTACCATTTTTCCCCAAATTGCCCAAACTGCTGGCTCAAAACACTGCCTCTCTATCATTTCTCCTAAGTGCATCTCAGATGTATCATTTGCATGGGATCGGGGGGGTTTTTGCACTGTTGCATATTCGTGTGAGCATGTGCACTAAGGTTGACGTCGCAGACAGCCTGGCTCCTTCCTACTGACAGTGTAAAAGAGCAAGGGACTGGAATGCAGATACTTTGAATCCAAGCGTGGTTATAAAAAGAAAAGCGGAAAACAATAGGTCTGCCTTTGCTTCCTCTTGACATTAACAGGAAAGACGAGGAAATGCTGTCTAACAGATGGAGTTTAAATATAGGCAGCATAGCATTCAGTAGGTATAATGTTAAATTAATTATCACAGAGAGATGGCTCAGTGCGTTTGCTGTCATGACAGCAGCGCAATTATCAAAATTATGTTTGTCTTGATTTTATGTTTCTGTAGTTAACAAACAATTCTGCAATATCAAATTTTAGGTTCTGTTCCCCTAAAAATCCCTTTGTGGTCTACCAAGCGCCTTCATGGCTCATTACCAAGCGCCTTCATGGCTCATGACCAAGTACAACCTAAATACACTCATGTGACCAAAATGAAAGTCAGGATGGAGAAGCAGGCTGCTCTGGAGAGGAAGAAAAGGAAATCATCTTTTAAAAACAAAGTCAAGCAAAACAGATTAGAGTACAGTGGCTCCACAGCAGAGAGAGAAACATGGAGACAGTGTTTCAGATCCTATTTAAGGGTCATCATGTGCACCCAAAAGGAATACTTAATTTGGTTTGTGTAAATAAGAACCACATACTCTGCACCTCATCAGACTTACACCAGCTGACGTGTGATTGTTTGGGATTGTTTTCCTACTTTCCCATTTCACTTTCAAGAAGTCTATAATGCACTAAAATATTTTTTTTAAAAAGCAAGTTAATATACATTTGCAAATCATCACATTATTCAACTAAACATTTGTCATTTTTTTCTCACACTAGTTCACACTTTGAGCTTCCTTGTCTCTGTACCTGATTTTCAGCAGAGCTTTGTGAACATGGATACACTTCCCATCAACCAAGAACTTCAGGTCTGAGATCTCTGGGCTGTCAAACTCCTTCTTCAAAGACTGGGCAACAGTTAGGTAGTCGTCGCCATCTAGCAAAAATAAAGAAAAATAAGTTGTGTTTGTAGAAAACAAGGAATAAACAACCCACATTTTTCTGTGACACGATGCTGATGATGCTGCATGATTGCTTGAAACTGGATAAATTACGTTATTCCTATTTTACAGTCCTGTAACAACTGCCATTTTTCATGGAAAATATATAGTTACACTTATGCTCGGGGAATGCCAGTACATTCTCTTATTAAAATCCCCAAATTACAGTTAAAAATTACATTGTAAGATGGAAATTCTAGGGGATTTCAAGTTTGATTGTAGACAATATTTGTTCCTCTAACAGCACAGGTTGACTGTTCTAACTGCACATTATCATTACAACTGCTGGCCTTTAGTACTTTTTTTTCCTTCTCCTTTGGATCCAATAATGCATCCATCTTCTACTTCTGCAAAAGTAAAAACTAATAAATACTGTATTTTGTTAAAAAATAAATTTAAACGGATTTTTCAGAATTATGTCATTATACTCTAGAAAATGGAGCATGCAAATAAATGGTTGACGAGGACAGGAAACAGTTTCCAGTTTATTTGTTGGACCATTTCCAGGAATTTGTACCTGTGACACTCTATGTTCCTACTGCATTATATGCATGATTAGTTCTGAGTATAGGCTAAATGGGGTGTCAAATTGTTCACAAAAGACTGCGCGTGAAGTCTAGGAAATCTCCTCTACAGTTTTAGAAATCTTTCGATTCCTAGAACCCTCTTACCTACTGACAGGAGGTGCCACGTGACTGCCGGTGTTGCAAAGCAAGCAAACACATCATCCGTGCTGCTGAAATGGGTGAGGTGGGGGCTGGCAACAGCCTGACCTCGACACTGACCCCACATCAGAACCTGCCCACTCTGGGTCTTGGCTGCTGACGTGTGGCTGGTGTGACATGCGGCCACCTCCACCATCCTGGTGACAAAAACAGAACCTCAGAGTACGACTAATATAATGCCTTCTTATGCAGACTGTATGTTGAAATATGTATAATATGGTAGCATTCTATCACACATCTCTCAGGATCTGTGACAAGGTTCACTTCTAATTGTCGCCAGCGTTAAAACAAAGTACCAACCTCTCCTTGTCTGTGTTTATTAGAGTGGGGAGAGCTTGGTTACTCTTATTGCCTGTTCCCAACTGCCCATATGAGTTGGCTCCCCAGGCGTAAACAAACCCCTCGTCTGTAAGTGCCAATGTATGTGCGTATCCACAGGCCACCTGCATATGGAAGGAAGAGTATAATGAACATGTTGACGCAAAGAAGAATCAAATGCATTGTGAGATTCATCTTATTCTAGGCTCTTACCTGGATGACGTTGACACCTTGGAGAGCAGCAATCCTGCAAGGCGTCTGCTGATTTCCATTGTTGCCCAAACCAAGCTGTCCATTGCAATTGTAGCCCCAGCCATAGATCTATAAACAGGGGACAAATTCAGATGATGTTCACGCTGTATCAAGGCAGTAGTGAGAGATGCTTTTCTGTATGTTTAGGCCGAACTGTTTTCAGTTTTACTAGCTTTTGTCAGCATATTTTTGAAGTGCAATTCAGTAGAGGGAAAATAGTTCCTACATGAAACTGCCAATCCACAAGGTCTGTAGATTGTCTTGAGTAACCAGGTCATGATTTTTGGAAAGAGTCACGAGACTGTTCATTTTTTCAAATGTGTTTTTGGCACTTTTAGTGCCAAAGCCAATTGACAACTTCCACTACATTAAAGAGAGGGTAGACATCTCTACAGCTGACATCTTGAGCGGCTGTGGCTCAGTGGTAGAGCCAGTGTCTTGTTATCCGAAGGTTGCTGCTTCGATTCCCCTGGTCTGCATGTCGAAGAGTCCTTGGGCAAGATACTGAAACCAAAACTGCTCCTGATGTGCTGGTGGGCACCTTGCATGGCAGCCACCGCCATGTATGAATGTATGTATGAATTACTGTAAGTCGCTTTGGACAAAAGCGTCTGCTAAATGCCCTAAACGTAAATTCACACATAACAATCTACATAGATAAATAGCACTAGAGGCAAGAGAGAAATATGAATTTTGATTTTAGGGTGAAATGTCCCTTTAAATACTGTAAAATATCAGACAAAGAAAAGCTCATTAGCATCTTTTTTATCCTTCACTGTCTTTTAGTGGGTATATGCATATTCTGAGATATCCCTATTGCAAAAACATTGATTTGACCTACTGAGAGCACTGATTCACTTGCCGGTGTTAAACATTAGCAGATTGTTGTGACCCATTACCTCTCCATTGTCCAGTACAGCCATAGAGCAGAGCTGACCGCAGGCTATGTTAACCACCACTTTGTTCTGCAGGCAGCTGCTGACCCGGCGTGGTGTTGGCTGGTTGGCAGTAGACCCTGACCCCACTTGGCCTGAGTTGTTGTAACCCCATGCGTACACCTGAACACAGACATGATGTTCGACATCCAAATAAATACAGAGATCAAACAGAAAGAAACTCCAGAAAGGACACAACTGATGATAGGTTACCTCTCCGTCAGTTGTGAGGGCAATAGTGTGGTGGGAGCCACAGGCCACTTCTGTCACTCTCTTGCTAAGGAGGTTAGTAGACACGAGGGCAGGAGTCAATCCGTGGTTGGTGGTCCCATTGCCCAGTTGGCTGTAGCCATTGTGGCCCCAAGCAAAAACCTCTCCGTCTAGACAGCAGCAGGCAAACTTTCATTCAGGTTGTCTCAGTGGTTAATGTTTTATTAGTAGATAAGAGAGAGTTGACTTCACCAACACAGATTTGACCAGCAAAGGTAACAATAACTGTCTTCTGCTGGATTCAACATTTAGTTTACCCACAAATAACAAAAAGACCCAAAATGCACTCAGCCCATAAACTATCACAAGGCTAAAATCCTTATTAACTCACACAACTTTTATTTTGTTAAGATCATACTAGTGTGAAGTTATTAGATTCAAATAAATATCTTTTAATTTTTTTCACCGTTGTATTTTTGATTAGGTGATTTTTGATAATGTGCTGGCATGAAGGACACAGCATCATTAGAAAACCAAATTTTAGACATTTGCATGTATCATGCTGTTGTTTGTGATGTCATCCATAAGTCTCCTGAGGACATTTTCCCTTTAAGGAAAAATCAAAGTTTTCATAACAGGTTTACCTGCAGTAGCGATAGCCACATGTGGTCCTGTTCCATAGCTTAGGGACACAATCTTCTTTCCACACAAGACATCAATCCGGCGCGGCTCAATCGTGCTTTGAAGGTCTCCGAGCCCTAAACAGCCGCTGCAGTTGGTGCCCAGAGCAAAGACCTGTGAAGACCAAACATCACTGATGAAATGGGACTGGTATTAATAAATGATACATAAAATGCCTCATTAAAATGCTAATAAATACCAGCACCCCAGTCAACTATTTGGCAAAACGACATACAGGGAGGAGAACAAATGTCATTAACAATTTCTTTGCTGGATTTTAATTATAAATTTGATGTAATGGAATTGTCAGAACGGTAAAATATATCTTAATAGATTATTTTCGTTTTATATTCCATTTCCCCAATACCCCCTAAAGATATTTTGATTATTGTTAATCTGTGTGTTATTTTTTGACTAATTATCAAGTCTCTAAAATAAAAAAGGAAACGTGTTTCTCCCATCTTCCTAATAATAAGATGGGATGCCAATAAGGTTTTGACAAATAATTCTGTGTCAGCTCTCTGAGTAATTCAATGATTTATAATCTCACAACTTTTCACACCTAAATAAAACTTCTCCTGCAACCAGATGGTAAAACTTTTGTGAGTTTATGTTTAAATTCATATTTCTGCGTCTAATTTCCCAGAATGTTCATGAGCTGTAAAGTAATACCCACTAAAGAAACAACTGTGCATGCAGGCAAGATGGAAAGTAATGTACCCTGCCATCTAAAGGAAATCCCCCCCAGAAATCTTTTTTTAAACACCACAAATGACTGCTTCAAAACATAAACTGTTTGGGCCACCGGGACAAACACATGAGCAAAGGAGGCCAGATGAAGCATGCTCTACACCTTTCAACAGGATAAAAATGGAGCTTGCTCGGGTATTAGCTAAAGATAGCCTCACTCTATCTGCTTATCCCCTTGTCTGGAACTGCACTCTACATCCACCAGAGAGTGAGAGGCCTGCAGCATTTTGATATCCACTTCCAAATGCAGGATAATCAAACTAATATTATAAAAGGAGAGTCTATCAAGTCATGCAATACATCTTGATGTCAACAAAAGGATTAAAAGCCTAAGGGTTACCTCATCATTAACTGTGACATAGAGGGCTTCATTTGCAGCGCTGCCAAAGACACAAGCCTGCCGGATAAGCCGCAGTTCCTCAGGAGGAAGGAGTGCAAACACTGGCCACTTCCCCACGTCCAGCATACTACTCAGCTGTGAAATGAGGACAGGACACAAACAGCTGTGAATATGAGTCATACAGAGATTACGATTTAAAACAAATATTGTTTTCAAAAATGGGAAAACGTGGGTGAAGGCTTCGATGGAAAGATACGAATGCAAAGAAGGCTTTTTCTGACATGTGTATGTTAGAAATGCTGAGTCACAGTCAAGCGGGAAAATGGTGAAATAATTCTTGATCGCAAACAAAGCACCACTGCTGTTGTTCTTTCTTAGAGAGCTAATGAGCAAGGCAAAAGGAAACTGCATTGTCCAGTCTGCAGCAACAAATACATATAGTACAAACTGAAGCTGGATTACCCAGAAGGCTTTGCATGTCTCAAAATCGTCCAGTACAGACAGCAACTGGGCATAGTTTGGTAAAGAGATTAAAACTGTATACATGTCGCCTGAGGTAAACCCATTAAGTGTGTTGTTTACCTGCAGAATGAGTGAGGTCCGGGTTATGTCACCTCCTCCTGTGTCTTTCCTGATACAATATCTCAAACACAATGGCCAAACCATGACTCAAAGAAGCACTTTTCCTCCTAACTTAAATCATGGAGATCCCAGAGGAGTGATACCATGCCACATGAATGCTATGACAATGAGTTGCTTGGGCCTCTGTATTTAATGGAGATTAAATATCAGATGGGGTTTTTCAGATCACTATATATGCTAATAAAACCCACTAGTCTCCTCGTGTTAAAGCTGCCTTCCTCCAAACGCATAATAGACCAAGCAGCACGCAATATGACTGACATTACGTAGCAATTCTCTGCTGAATAATTATTAATTTTTCATAAGTTACTGTCATATCTGGAAAGAATAGCCTACCCCGAGGTTCTCCCAGTGAGCAATATGAAGTTGCACTTAATTTGCACCCGCTTTCTGGAAGCCAGCCCTCCCTGACTGTAACACCGCTGCGAGGACATGTCCGACACTTCAACTCAACAAATGCCAAAGATAACACGAATAAACGGCGCAAAACAAAACTGTTCCACTGCGTTGTAACGGCGGACTTAACGATACAGCCTGGGGTTTAAGAGCTAGCAACGCTAAATTTGCTAATGTAGCATCTAGCAGGCTCACTATCAAACTATGCGACAAGGAACTGCATTAGCAAGCTAATGTTCATGAAGTTAAGAAGTGTTGCTGTTGCTGGGACTCACTGCTGGTTCAAACTGTTGACGTTACCTTGCTGTTGTTTCTAGCTAGTGTGTCGTCCGCGATGACGTTTTCGTATCAATGAATAGCGAGACATTAAAACAATGTCAGCCAACATATCTGGCGAATTAAGCCGCTGATGAATTCATCTTTGAAGTTTGGAATGGGTCTAGCTTCACATCGGTTGCTGTGGTTGCAACCTTGTTGTAGTTAGCTTCGATCGCTAAACTGCCAACGGAGGAAAACACACCACCAACGCGCCTTACTTCCTGTAGTAAGGTGGTGCGTTCATTGGGTGTCGGAGCTGGGGACTTCGAATATTATTATTGGCAAAAAGACAACTAAATTCAATACAAATATTGATCAAAGGCAAGAGTCATTACTATTACGTTTACCATAACTAGCTATAAGTAATAGACATGGTGTTTTTTGAAGCTTTTTTTTTTAAATTCTTTTTTATTATAAAACAATCTAATTATATATCACATATATATATATATATATATATATACACATATAAAT
>OMLP01007729.1:39612-52886 GCA_900302685.1 Spondyliosoma cantharus | reverse complement strand
CAGTGTCAGGAGGTCACACGGCTGTATGGAGCTTTAACGGCGTCTTATAGGTTAAAACCCTCTGCATAGCATGCGTCTTTACGGCGGTAAGCCACAGCGTGTTTTCAAGGGAGCGGGATGAGAATGAAATCAAAGAAATCAGGAAGAAGTTAGACACCAAAACAAAAAAACAAAACAAAAAAACGTACGACTTCTAAAAGAGTAAAAATAAAATAAAAATAAAAACGAAAATAACAGAAAGGTGAGACTCCTCACTGAGAAAGCGCTTACAATAAAGCATCAGTGATGACAGAAAAAAAAATAACAGCAGAAGAAGAAAAACACATTTCCCTTCACCGCTCGATTGTTAGACACCCTGCAAGTACCTTTTCCAAAGCGTCTCGGTCACACTAGCAAATAAAAAATAAAAAAAAAAACGCCACCAGTGCCTCACAGAGGCTAACTAAAAATTTAAACAGCGGTCCACATTCTCCCGTCTCAGTCAAAAAGGTGTTTCAAGAGCGCACTGACTCAGCGGCACAAACAGAAAACTTAAAGGAAAGAAACTTCACCGAAGAAAAGAAACCTTAAATGTGGAGAGAGAGGAGTGTTATCTGCTATCCGGGCTGCAGCTCTGCAGACAGCGCACACTCGCAGACTATGAGCTCTAAAACTAGACACCTGCACGGACGTTATCCATCGAATGGTTACTTTCATGCGTATCTAAATGTACGCGTGAGTCTAAAAGGTGCGCTGTGACGTGGGGGGAGGATATTTTTAAGATTTTTTAAGATGTTTTCATGCCAAAGCAAACAGAAACGCCCTCGTCGTTCTCACGGCCGAATAAACAAACTGACCTTTAAAGGACGACGCAGCTTCACCCTGTTTTTACTTTTGTTTACATGTGGCGGACCCTGCCACCTTTCTAGCCTCATCAAATAGTGTTCTGGGAAGCTTATTTTTCCACTTGAGAACAGCTTGTTTATTCACTCATGGATTAAAGTTTGTATTTTTATTACCACATCCATTTTGTAGATATTTAAAATTCTGAGTCTGAATTTCCAACTACAAAGAAATATATAAATCCAAAGCGGTGGTGAGATGGACGGCAGCTCGGGGGGGTTTTTTAGCGGCGAGTGTCTTTGCATACAGAGATGAATGCACATCGGTCAGCGGCCAGCAGAGGGCAGTCTTCCATCACATGCAAAGCAACAACCCCCCCCACCACCACCTTCAAAGTGTGTTGGCAGTGTGCGGCTCTGTGCGGTGTATATGTGTTGCCATGCTCATAGTGCTGCTGTGCATGCTGTCTGTGAGTGTAGCAGCAGTGTCGAGTTCACCGGTGCCCTCATCCTCATCACACAAGGGACACCAGTGCCCCGCAGGGCCAACGCACCGAGGGCGGTGGGGAGCCTCTCCCTATGAGCGGCACGTTCTCGTATCGAGGGCTCCCTCCAAACAGCATGGACTGGTTCCTGTGACAGGGAGGGAAAGGGATGGCGGTGAGAGATAAAACCCAGACGTGCTACGGTGCTGTCAATCACGTGGATCTTACATGTATTCAGGAGGCGCCGTGGTAGGATTTGGAGGCGGGTGAAGGCTGGCGACGCTGCCCAGGCTGCTCGTGTAGCTGCAGAAACTGTGGACGTTGGACCTTCTGGGGTTGTAGGAAATCCGCCTCGCGTCCGGGTTGAACGGGTCCTCCTCGTCTATGTCGTCATACTCTCTGTCCCTGGGCGACAGCGGGGCGCGCGAGCAGAGAGGAGGGAGAGAGAGAGCGCTTGTGTTAACACTTTGCAGGAGTGCATTGTGGGCAGCGGCGTAATGGGACGGGGTGACGCCGCTCGGTGCTAACCTGCTGGCCATTAGCGTCCACACTCTGAAAGCGGCACACAGCATGGCGGAGAGCGCGCAGGCAGCCAGCAGAGAAAACAAAGAGAGGTAGAGGAGCCCTTCCACCCCGTCGTAGCACACGCCCATTAGTGAGTCCAGGTAGTCCTGGAAGAATGGACACACACACACACACACACACACACACACACACACACACACACAACGCATGAATCGTGCAGTCGGTTATCAACATTGTCCAGTTGTGTTTTTACTTTTCATGCATTTTTCAAAGAGAACTATTTCTCTAAACCCACTGATATACAACCCATTAGCTGATGTTGGAGTTTATAAAAACACGTTTGTTCACGACACATTCTTGGGGACATTTAAAAAGGTGCCGTGTGGAAGAATTCACTCAAGAAGGAGTTCTGACGAGACGCGAAAGACGTCTATGTATAATGTAGCAGAGATGTCTAGTTAGCATGCTAACCCCGCCCCGTACTTTCTAATGAAACCCCTGTGAGCTCCCAGTCCGGGCCGCTAACTGCACGGCTAACTGAGCTAACTAGCTAACAGCAGTAAGACGTTACTGGAGGTGACCAGTTCCTACATTTAGTATCTATAACTGACTGTCATTCAGACACAAAGCATCTGTGGTTCTGCTGAACAACTGCAGCAGAAACAAACTGTGGAGGGTTTGAAACTTGACTATAAACAACATTACTATTCTAAACTCAGGCTCGCCGTTGCGAGGGGGGGAAATGATGCCACTGCGGCGTTTTGAGCAGACGTACCGTCCTGAATACTTTCACACAAACTTTATTGTTGTCATCTGGAAAGATTCGCCTAAAAAGGACTGATGGGCGACGTTAACTTCCTGGTTATCCTCCACGAAGACGCCAGCACTCTATTAGAGCCTCCTCGCTTTTAAATGTAAATAACATATATTACTGACATGCGTCACCGCCCTGCTGTCACTGCGAATAGATTCCTCAGCCTCCACCGTAACCTCGTCTCTACACGCGTCTGACACACCTACATGCAGCAAACACAATTAAAATCGACGCGTGAAGCTTCTATTGATCTAAAACATCTGCGGCACGACTTCTCTTTACAGATGAAACTCTGCGGAAGTAAACTCAGACTTTAAAGTTGTGGATGTGCGGGGGCGGGCGAACAGAGGCTGTCTGCTAGATACAGCGCACTGACAATCACAGTGGCGTCTCTAAACACGTCAGAAGTCTAAAAAGTAAAGGGAAAAGGTTGAGAATCAGTCAAGTCGCTCCTCTATGCGGCTTTGAGCTACGCTCCGAAGCAACCCTATTAAAAAAGCGTCCCGGTCGGAATCTGACCTCACCTTGTGCAGCCCGCGGCAGTCGAGCAAGGCTGTTAGCTGGTGCACACTGAACTCGGTGGAGTTCAACAGTCGCTGGATCCCCAAAAGGTCTCTCTGTATAACAAGGCATAAACGAGAGGAGAGAATGACACACGCTTTTATCCACAGCCCGGCGCAACAGCGTGTCAGTCGGCTCACTTACCTCCGCGGTGGGGAAGAAAGGCACGGAGAACTGCAGCAGGCCCTGGATCTGGAGCTGCATGGTGGTCAGGGAACGCTGGCAGATTGTCAACGACTGTGAAGACATAATCAGCCGCCACCATCACACACACACACACACACACACACAGAGATCCAACACAAACAATCAGAGGATCCCATCAAGGACAGCATTGTTTGGGAGCGGCACGTCAACAAGTAATTTGGTGCTAAAGAAGGTTTTCTAATGCGCTTAACAAGAGGACACACTTCTTTTTTTTTGCAGACTGGCAGGCCCAGATTATCCTCCGCCACCAACTGTCTCCCCGAACCAGTCACCCTCCACCCTCCTCCTCCTACACCACCCGCACGCACACGCAAAACAAAAGAGCAATATTTATATCAACTAGGCCATCAGATAAAAAACATTATCCTCACTTAACAAGCATCGTTTTTAATCCCTAAATGGATCTGGTGACGGTAACTAAACATTTGGGTTTTAATTATTACCGGTCACGGATTAATCCGCCGCCAATTCCCTCGACACGCGTCACGCAGATACAGTTGCAGCTCACGAGAAGGAACAACTGTACAGAGAAGTGGGGTCACATGAGCTTAAAGGGGCAGTTCGCCCCAAAAATCAAAAAACACATTTTTTTACTCTTGAGTAGAAAGTTTTCTCAGTTTTGGAGCAATCAGCTGTAGAGACCGTCTGCTTACAGGTGAGAGCAAAGAAGTAGACGTTTCGTTTTCCCACTTGGTCTTATGTATTATAATGTTTTCAAGAGTCAGGTGTTTTCTTCACGAGCTGCGACGTATCCGTGCCGCGTGTTCCGAGGGAACCCGCGCGGGATGAAAACCGCGAGCAGTAAATAATTAAAATCCATGTTTAGTTCCCGTCAGCGGATCCATTTAGGGATTAAAATGATGCGAACAGCAAATAATACACGTGTGGTTTTAAAGTTGCATGATGCCAGCAGAGTGTTGAAGTGTGTGTGTGTGTGTGGGGTGAAGGTGGAGTGTCACTCAAGAAGATAAATAAAACTCTCCGTCGGTTAAGTGGGCATCCAATTCACACACTTGACCCTCCGCTAAGTGATCATGAAGGCAAACTTCATCGTTACGAATTTGTTTATCGCGGTTCAGCCGGTCACGTGCACAAGGACGACTTGAAGCAAAATGCTCTCAGACGTCCAGACGTGAAACAGTTCTGAGTTTTGTGCTCATTATATAAGTTACACGTGTAAATCTGCTCGACGTGAAGTGTTTTTAAATAGGATTTATTGAGGGTGTATGATAGCTCTGTCGTTTCCAGTTATTTAAGCTCATGTGCAGTCGCTACCTTTCTGCATGATTTACAGTAAACTGAATAAATGACTACAAATGTATATCGCTCTTGAGAAACACCCCGTGGCACAGATTACACTCAGGGTAAAAGATACGCCTCATTTTTGGAGACCCAAAAATGGGAAGAAGAAGAAAAAAAAAAAAAAGGAATCTTCTTTGATCAAACTTTATCACTTTAAGTAATTCAATTAGTTGTTGGAGGCTCATTTTTCATAACAGCCGATTAGGGCCCGATTACGATCTGGCCGCCTGGCATCCCGCAAGGAATAAGCTCTTTTTAAAAATAGCAATACATTTTCCAGTGTGTGACTCTGAGTCAACAACTGCGTGTGTGTGAGCATGTAGCTGAAGTCAATACCTGCTGGAAGGGGTTCCGTAGATTCGGACTGCAGAACAAATAATAGTGTGCCACATCTGGAGGAGGAGGAGGAGGAGGAGAGAGATTAGCACGCTGACGGAGTAGATGTGTGAGATTGTGTTTGTGGAGATGAATTACCTGCGCTGAGGAAATCCTTGGTCTGGTTGACAATAAACTTGTCAGGAGACACGCAGAAGTCGCTGGTGCCCTGTTGGGGGAAAAAACAAACGGCGTCGCTTCAATTCTTCGTGTTGGTATTCGAGACCAGCAAAACCAGAACCGAACCGAACCGGACACCAATTTCTCGACCGACTGAGCTTTCATAAATGCCCTCAAACATGTGCGACACAGAAACATTGAACACATTCAACAAACCCACAGAAAAAAGGAAAAAAAAAAAAAACCAGAGGCCGCTGCGTCGACAGTGTGGAGCGTGTCGTGCTTTGCTGACCGAGCACGATTAATATTCTCGTGCTCTTTAGTTCATCCGGGAAAAAGCCGCTAATGTGCACACATAAACGATTAGAGGGTCAAGGTCACGCCGCCTCTGTGCACGAAGTCTTCCAAGAACACGGAGAGAAGGAGGAAAATAACAACAACAACAAAAAACTTTAAAAGAATCGTTTACAGGGAGGGAAAAGAAACACGCTGACGTCAGAGACGCGCGTCGTGAAGCAGAAATCAAAGTCTCGTGTCATTTATTCCTCATACAGTTGTTGTCCGCTCGCTTTTTTTTTTTTTTCTTCAGGTCGGCTCCCCTCCAATCAGTGTGTTTTTCTGCAGCCTCTCGTTGTGGAGCGCGGCGCAGCGAGCGAGCGATCTAACAAAGCAGTCATCAGTGAGAAAAACATGACGCAACACAGGATGCAAGAAAAGTAAAACACGCGGGAACGGAGCCGCAAAAAGGGCGACCTGGCACACAAAGGGCCGACCTGCGCCTCATCTCCACTTTCTATAGTCAGGTTCACACACACACACACACACACACACACACGCGCTCTCCCTCATTACATATCTCCTTGCAGCAAAAAAAAAAAAACACTGCAAAGCTGTGTTATGGTGTTACCCTTCATCTCCATCTCATTACACTAGCGGGGACATTTTGTTTATGCTCCGTCTCATCAAATATGTATAAATTTATGAGCATTTTTTTCTAGGACACCACCATCATCCACCTTCCTTTCAAGACGCAACGTGTTTTGGATGTCGCAGTATTTTTTTTGAATAATGTCTTTTACTTGCTTTTCGAAACGCCGTCCCACATTCATATTCAACGACCGGAGACCGCGCGTGTCTTTGAGGACCGGCCTCGCTGTTATTAATAACCAGGCAGGTCGATGTTATTATGTTAGATAAAAGTCGGACATACGTGCACGCTGGAGACGCCTCAACTAGTCTGGATAAGCGAGGGGAGAGTTTTTAAAGCAGGTCATGTGTTCGGTTGATAATCTGGCTTTAAAACTGCGGGAGAAGCTCTGTATTCTCCGAGAACCGCGAGAGATGTCTACATTTCACACCCGGGTGGTTAATTCCAGGTTGGAATCACACTCCCTGTCTCAATTACAACAGCTGTGCAGATGTGAGATCCCGTGGGATAATCCACAGATGGGTTAATCTACGGGACGCGAGGAGATCGAGACAGCGGACATAAGGGATGGAGGAGCGCTGGAATCAAGGGGTTACTCCTTGCACCCCAGGCGGCGTCCCTAATGTGAGCTCCATTAAGCCCAGATGTTCTGAACACATGTTGTACAGACAGGCACAGACAACAATCTGTCATCGACACATACGGAAGAGGAACAAAGCCGAAGCGCGTCTCAAGAAGAGGCTTCGGAGAAAGCAGGACTAGTAATTAATGCTGGAAAACAGCTTCGTTTTGCAGCGGCGGGGCTGAGGGCTGATTGACCTCAGAGGCCGGGGAGCGCTAATCAGCTTTACTGCATGACTGACCGGAGAAAAGCTCCGGCTGCCAACGCAAACAAACACGTGCAGGCGCGTCTTAACGGGGGAGACGCATCCAGGAACACATGCTTATTGACAGTAATGCTCTCGGGAGGTAATTGACTGAGCCGGAGGGGGAGGCTAAACACAAGACCACCACCGTCCACCGACATGTCAATGGGATCAACGCTGAGGGTTAAAAAAAAAATAAAATACACCAACTGGTCTGCAGTCCGAGTGTCAGAGGGTCCAATCAAACACAAACACACATACATAAATAATAATGCGAGTGTGACAAGACTTTGAAGTCCAGCTCCAGTCAGATGTGTCGGCCTCCTTGTTCCTACAGTGTGAGTGTTTGAGTGTCGGCGTCGCATAGAAACAGAGCAACGGCCACTTAAAACCCGCTTGTAATGTAGTGAATCGGCCTAATATACCCCAGGAATATCATTATTTCATGTAAAACACCCAATTACCACTTCAAGTCACTTACAATGCAGTTTAAAATGATAAAACCTGTAAATCAGTTAACTCTTGTGATGCGCTCCCCCCCCCCTGTTTTGCTGGTCGTATGAATTCAAGGCGCCCAAATCTTACGTATTGCACCTTTAAGGGGTTTTAACCACGTCAGACACGCGACTTTGTGCGCATCGACACGTGCATTGGAAGGCATCTTCGAATTTAAGAATCTTTTCTCTCACCACAGCTGTGGCGGTGCTCGCTCCCAGCGTGGCCCAGCTCAGGATCAGGGACAGCGCCACGAAAGTCATGATCCTGAGAGGAAGAACAACAAATGGGAGAGAGAGTGAGGGAGGGAGGGAGGGGATGACAGGGAGATGCAGACAAAGACACATAGAGAGAGGCAGGTGAAACCGTTTGTAACAAGGATCTTCAGGTGATTTGATTTATCTTTGCGGCGTTTGTCTGGGAATTCTCCTCCTTCTGCCTGTAGACAGAGTCAAGTCGAGCTCGTGCAGCGCTGCAATCGTAGATTAGAAGTTCAATTTATGGTGGAGCGATGTAAAGGTAAAATAACTCTTGCTGGATTCACTTGTTGGCTCAAGAATAGAAAAGATAGCCTATAGAATCAGATCGAGTCAGCAACGCGTTTGAGTGAAGCGGATCGGTCTCACAAGGCCGCGACTAAAGAAGTCGGGGGACTTTCCATCTCCTTTCTGCTCTGCTGGGTTCCACCAGCAACATTTTTAATTGGCTGCACTTTCTGTCACTCACGGACGTATCAGCCGTCAATCACAGAGTAGCTTCGCTGCCAATCAAACGCCGACACCAGCTGTAGTTTGTCGACCTCTTGTTTCATCGTCTGAGAGCAGTTCAACAGGCTCTCAGCACCGGGGAGGTGGATTGTACGGACGTTGAAATAAAAATAAAAAATCCCCACTATTAACCACCATTTTGTTAGTGACCGCAGCCAGGAGCCGGAGAAAGTGCTGTGAGCTTTGAACAGCCCTCCTGATGGTTTTAAAAATGGCTGCAGAGCGCTTCTGCCCTCCGCTCGTCCACCGGACCCTCTTGAAAGCACCAATAAAGTAGCCTGAGAGCACTTAATAATTAGTTAAGGGAGAGGACTCATCCTGCTCGGCGATCAATAGGCATTAGTGAGAGCCATCAGAGGGGGGATGTGGAGAGCATCGTCTGCTCACACTGACACGTAGGCTGCACTAAATTGGGCAAATGGGGAAGGAAGTCTGGGCTGTGGACTCGCCTGTCGGACATCAGTGTCGGTTTAAATTACTGGTTACAATTTACTAAGTCAGGCGTTCGTCATCCTAATCGTTCTGTTTCTCATTTGCACATAAAAACACAGTTATCTCTCCTATTTAAATGTTAATAGAAATACTAGAAAGACAATGAATCTACAGTGCTGTGTGCTTGAATATATGTATGTTATCATAAAGTTACCTTTAAAGTTCCCATGAAATGGCCAGCAAAGCGCTATTTGCTTCGGCATAGGACTTGTTGTGGATATTGATCGGCATTTATCCGAGCAGCCAATAGCGCTAAACGTGCGTTAAAGCCCCGGGCCGTAGCGATAGCGGATCTGCTGATTGGTATCTCACAGTGAACCGGAGCAGACACGGACACAGACTCCAAGAAGAGGCCATTTTAACGACACGGGGGCTGAGATGGTTTACCTACAGGATTTGAGTCCAGCTGCAACGCTAACTAACTTAGCCACAGGCAGCTACATTAAGAAGTAACTGTCAGTAAGGAAATCCATGAATCACCTCAGTTCTGTCACTCGCCTCTGTCGTTCTCGGAGGCTGCGTACAGCCCCGGTCTGGAGGTGTCAGTTCATTACTGGAAAACCAGGAAACACTTTCTCCTTAAATCATATGATGCAGTTTTGTTTTTTTTTGTACCGTAAACACTCCACTCTGCCGCCATCCTTCCCTTTTCGTACGTCGGAGGCGGAGTCATTAACGTTAAGAAAGGCCCCAGAGTGCAGGATGAGTCACGACCACATCTATGAGGTAAAGAGCAGGACGTTTGTGACACTTAAATATTGATTTTTTTGACTTCATGGGAACTTTACAGGTCCAGTGTGCAGGATTAAGTGGCATCTTGTGGTGACCTGATCCGATCACCCCTCACCTCACCCTCCTCTGTGGGGGGGGGGCGGCCGAAAGCATGAAAGCTAGTGTTTGTTTGTCCGCTCTGGGCTACTGTAGAAACACGGCAGACAGACCCCGTACATGAGGTAACGAAATCAGAATTGAAAGAATCATTTTCCACGCTGGACCTTTAATAGTACGTGGGGGAGGAATAAAGGCAGAGTCAGCACCAGGGCTATTTGAAGATGTAACGCGGTCGATGGGGATGTTAATGCAGTGACCTGTTTTTGGTGCCAGGGAGGCGGACCTGCAGCCCCGTTTGGTCCGCGGCCAGTGAAAACACAGCTGGAGATGAAAAGCAAACACCTGCAAGTTCACACACGGGTTACCTACGTGATGAGCAGCCACCGAGACTGCTTGGCCATCCCCAGGCACATGGCCAAGCAGATGACCAGGTCCAGGATCAGCAGCAGCAGATAGTTCAGCCATCTACGAGACACAGGGAGCAGCGAGAGCGTCAGCTTATAACAACCCTGATTGATGACTTCTTTTTTTTCCCCCGCTTGCAGGCGGCACACTTCCCGCACATGTACGAGCCTCGGGAAGCGCCGGCCCGACATATGTCAGGGAGCGAACGTGTGAGGTCTGTGTATATCAGCGTCCTTGTCTCCTAGTTAGAGCCCATCTGTTTCAGGTAATTTCCAGCCTGTTGGCTTAATAATTCAACACCACAAATCCATAGACATTAATTTTTCAAGCTCTGAAAATGTCCTTCACAGGAGTGGCCTACAGTCAGCCTCTCGTCAAGCAGCGTGTGTGTGTGTGTGTGTGTGTGTGTGTGTTCTGACCGACCGAACACGTGGGAGTGCTCATGACTCATATTTTTTTGATTTATTTTTTTTTTAACTCCAGAAGACCTGGTAGCGCTGTAAAAAAACAAAAACAAAAAACATTCGGGATGTCACGCTAACAGGTGAATTTCTCTAAAGACGGCGTACACGAGCGACGGTCTCGCTGTGAGCTCGCCGCAGCGTTGTAGTAAATCTGTACACCAAGGTCACCAGAGAACATGATTCACTTGCGCCGTGTGAAGAAGTCTGCAGGTACCTTAATAGACTTTGAGAATAGACTGCGGGGCTGGCTGGGAGAGGGAAGGGGAAAAAAAGGCGTACGGATGGAGAGAGAAACACTAAAAGAGACTTCACTTTCTCTTTATCTGCATAAACAGAAAGCAGAGATGCGTCTCTCTGAGCACGGGGATGAATTCAGAAGTAGAATGAGGCGCGGGGAGATATAAGGTTCCCCCCCCCTTGTTCGAATAACACCGCGCCGGGGTTTGGCCATAACGTTTGCGGCTCGTCAATAAAGCCCTGCCACGAGGCCCCGGTCATAGCCCAGTGGCTGCATGAAATCCAATCAACACCCAGGAGAGTAGTGTCAGAATGCACAACGTGGCGACTCCTGAAGAATATCTGGTGTCAGGGAAGGAACAACACGCCATGTGGGGAAAATGTATGCATGAAATTAAAGATAAGAATAGGCCGGTGAGTCACTGGCAGCGATACGACTGCGGCTGTTTGTGCTCTGTCGTGCCGGCAGTCAGGGACACTTTTCTATCAGCACGGCGGGCTCAGTTATGCATCAAATAATCCTAAATCTAGTAAAATAATTGATAAATGACGTCTTTATATACTGATTTTGACCTTTAAGTTGGGTTTACAGTCTATATTACAGACACATAGGGCTGTTTCAGACCTTGACTAGTCGAGCTGTGCAGCCTCACACGTTCTGCTGCAGACAGGTTTACCTAGAAATCAATTGGACCTGAAGTCATAAATCATGAATCGTCTGCTCTCGTACACGGTGATGGTTCCTGACACCGGCTCCCCGCGCTTACATATACATGACTGGGAGTCCTTTATTCCCTTAATAAAGGAAGAAGAGAAGTCACAAATGTCAAAGTTATGAGCGTTATTATCCTCGAAGTCACAGAAACTAAGCGCTTTGCTTTCCGCTCTCCTCTGAGAAGCAATTATCAACAGAGCAGGACAAAACATAAGTTTATTCATTTCCTCCGGCGAAAGGAGGGTATATTTTTCGCCCGGGTTTTCAGTTTGTTGGTTTGTCGGCAGGGTTACACAAAAAAAAAACTACTCCATGAATTTCAATGAAACTTGGATGGAGGATGTGTCTCGGCCCAGAAGAGACCCCGTTAACTTTGGGGACGGGATCCGGGACGCTGCTGGATATATAGGCCGTTCATTTCTCAGAGAATAATTCATGCGTGTGGATGAAAACAATCAGGCATGTTTATGTGGCTGCTACCAATGAGGTGGTTCATTTAGTTGATAGCGGAGACGTGGAAGTAGCAGCGTGAAAGCAAGATTTATGGGAAACCAACCGTGGACAGTTTGAATATTCCAGAACATCTATTAAATGTTTTTTTTTACTGCAGAAGTTTTGAATCGTTTCAACGAAATCCTCTGCGAACATGGCGAGCAGACCGGAGGTTATCTGTTCGACTCAGAACACATCCAGCGGCTGGATGACTAACGCAACTTTTCCACAGACGCGCGGGGGAGGAGGAGGGGGGAGCTGAGCCTCACAACGAGAAAACAAAGCGATAAACTGTGCTGTTAATCATCCAGCTGCAAGTGAGACGCATGCATGTGTCTTTTTTTTAACTTAAACCGAACCACGTGAGCGGCGTGAAAGGTGACATGAAGTGCGGCGCGAACGAGGGGCAGCTGAGGGATTCACAGCGCTGGAGCGTTTTAACATGTTGCAGAATGAGTTTTGCACAATTAACCAGCCAGCTCCCGGGACGGAGCGGAGTTATGGGATGAAAGCGACGAGGCGACATCGACTTCAGACGTACAGAACATTTTCATACATCCAGACGAGCCCCGTGCTTCGCTGCTTCAACTCCGCGTCCATGACGGATATAAAACCAATCTTTCTCTTTTTTAAAAGGCGCCGGACGACCCTGAATCTATCTCCTGTTAGTCTCTCCTTCCAATTTAGTCGCTAAATTGCTCTTTACTCTTACAGAGAAAAAAAAAAAGGGAACAGGTTGCAAATGCGAAGCGTAGCAGCGCTGTGAAGTTTTAATGCGCCTGGAAAATAAAAATAAAAACTACAGAAGCTATCAAATTACGCTCACAGTTTGGAGCAGCCAGCCGCTGGAGCCTCGTAAATTAGCACCCTGCTTCTGAATTAATGCGGGATATTTTATTCAGTCCGACTGTTTTCCGCTGTCGATAGGATACGATTGTTTTTTTCTCTTCTCTGTTTATTGGATTCCAGCTTTCAATACTTTTTTTTTTTTTTCTTCTGTTTTAAAAAGAGAACACACTTCTGGAAGAGAGAACCACATCAAAGTAATTATTGCAATCAATGTGAGCGGTGGTGTGCAGGGTATGAAGGCTCATTTATGGTCTAATAGCCACTCTGCCATGCTTAACATTCTGTGTGAGCGGCAGGCATTACGGCTCAAACTGCACAGTGGGCAATAAGCTCAATTTTCAGCTTTCATTTATTTAGCAATCAGGAAAAATAGCTTTTCCGGTCGCTGTTCCGCGGGGGGAGATCAATAAAATCCCATCTGCTGTGCGTCTGCTCCGGATCACTTATAGCCCCATTCTGGGCGCCATGTTTACTTCAAACACACACACGCTGATGCAATAACGTCAATCAACCCCGGGGGGGG
>OMLP01007729.1:2037-37735 GCA_900302685.1 Spondyliosoma cantharus | reverse complement strand
TCACAAGGAGGCTTCTCCATATTGGACGCGCCTGTTAGACGAGACTGATTCGAGGCCTGCAGCTCCGGTGTGCTGGGTTCACACGCAACCGAGCAGCGCCGCTCGATGCCTTCAGTGATTTTATATATCTAAGATTTACTGTATTATCCGTGACGATAAAACAATATATACGATGACTGGGGGTTTAAAGCCGAGCGAGGAAGTATGTTGAGAAATAGGACACTGAGGAGAGACGTTCAGGGGAACTGATGTACGGCGCGGAAAGTAGTAATCATTTTGTTCCGAGCATCACAAGACTGCTTCTTCTCCCAGAGAGGCAGAGCTATATATAAGAAGTGTAGCCGCAGTTGTGAATTGGAAGCAGACATTCTGATAAAGTGTGATTGCCGTGTTTTCTCATCCATTATTTCCAGGCGGCGCCGACGAGCTCTTAATATCGCGAGCCGAGCGCTGAAAGTAAAGGCGAGGTAAAGAAATGCTCGCAAACAATCGAAAATCCTTCAACGGCTGCAGACAGAACGATCCCCCCCCCGTCATCAAACCTCTCCCTCGATGACGCGCGGCGATCCCTCGCCAGGGCGAGGACGAGGAAACAGGCCTAACAGGCCGTCAGCGGCGCCAAACAGCTGCTGGTGCAAATCAGCAACCCTCGCAGGAGATATTTGGCCGCTCTCGTTCCTACTTTACCGGACAAATGAACCCAGCGTGTGAATTACAACAAAGGAAAAAAGTATTTAAGGCAAAGCAAACGACCAGAGCGATTTAGTTTTGGAGCAAGTTAATAGAAAGACGCATGAAGGGGATTTGCTGAACCAATAAAGATCAGCGGAGAAATCGCTCTCTCAATCTGACTAAAGCCAGGCTAAGGCAGCTTTAGCCTTTATGGGACGGACAGCCGGCCAAACTCATCAGCTCTGTAAGTTGAGCACATTACATCAAGCCGTGATCGTGCAAGTGAGAAAGCCTTTTTGTCTCCCCCCGGGGGGAACATCTATGTTTCTCATGCAGCTTACACTATACATCATGCCACGGCATCAAAATCAATACCGAGATGCTGCGGAGAGACTCGGCAGCGAGGATGTGAAATCATCAATGTTGAATCCATTTACTTCCTCCAGCACAGAAGAAATTGCTGAACTGCAGACTGCAGCCGTCCTCCAGGTTGTTTGTTACACGGCGAGTTGAAAACTAATGCGCGACAGCACCGAGAAGCACATCGCCTCTATGAAGGTTATCATCTTCAGTTCTTTAGTTGAAACTGCTTTAGAAAAGGTGTTGATTACCAGCAGCGACAGCGTGGCCCGCTGCTGTTCTCACCCTGCGAGTCAGCTGTGTGTCTGGCATTGTGAAGAAATGTGCCACCAGTCGCTGACGCTGTGAATGTATTCCACAACACCTCCAATATTTGTGTCCTTGTACTGTTAGCTTCTTCTTCCGAGGACATAAATAAATGCTTACATGTGTGACACACAACACAACAGAGGAGGGTTTGTGTGCTCGCGTCCGTCCGTCTGACGGATCCAGATGCCCGTGACACCACCTGGCTTGCAATGTGGTTGAGTTTAAGCAACATGAACACTTGCTGAAGGTTCGGAAAACATCGTGTTTTGGCTTTTTTAATACCTGTTCTTGTCGCCACAAACACAGCCAGAGACGTCCGGAGGTCTCGTTAGAACAAGACGACTGGAGATCCCAACTTCCCATCAGAAGTGTCTGTTTTTTTGTCGGATAGAAAATGTCTCGTTCAAACACACGGTTTTGGTTTTGTCCTAACCCTCCCGTCAAAACTATCGATCGTTAGTAACCGTGAGCACACGTGGAGATGTCACCGAGCGCTGTTTTGAAAGATTTCTTTGGGCTCTGGCGACGGATCGCATACAAGACAATGTGTCATTGTCAGCGTGACCCAGATGTGTCAATCACAGGGAGACAACGTCTCCCTCTTTAAGCAGCGTCGAGATTTAAAAGCAGGCGGAAGAAGAAGAGGAAGACGTTTCTGAAGTAACTGGCATTTACTTCACATTAACACTTGTTTTTATATCGGCCGCCTACTGCTTAATGCACTGAAGGCCGTACCTGCCACCACAGCTGGAACTACAGGTGGAACAGACTGTAACTCGCACCAGTCCGTCGCAAATATAGGATGTTTGTTGCCTGTTCGTGCACGATACTGAACCCAAAACTGAGGCACGTCTCGAAACCTTGACAACAACATAGCGACTACGACGTCAACGCGACGGCCTCTGCTTCAACTTCACGGCCGCTCTGGAGGATGAACTTTGCATTACAATGAGAGAGATGTTTCTGTTCCGCCCGCCGCATTTAAACTAAAGACGTTAACAATGAAGTTGGATCAACACCTTTTCTAAAATCCCTTCTAACAAAGAAACACTGAACATCGTAAGCTTCCTGATCGCGGGATTTATCGCAGGAGTGAAAGTGTACATTTCATAAGTATCCTTTCATCCATCGTGACCCAAATCGATGTGTGCGAGCCACAAACGGATTAAATCCACAAAAAAATCTGCTCTCCTCCTCACACACAGTCATATTCAGCCCCCCCCCCTGCAAAATCTGTGTGTGTGTGTGTGCAAACGTGAGGCCTTTAAGTGGATGTGTGACGGGCGACATGCAACACAAACACACAGCTGAGAGATGGAGAGAGGAGGAGAGGCTTAACATCCATTAATGCACCGCAGATGGGAGTTAATCCTCTTCTTCCTCGTTGTGATTACTGCTTCTTGCCGGGGCCTTGTTCTCACTCCCTTTGCTCTCCTTCCTCTTTTCCTATTCCCTCCTCCCCTTTCCTCCTAAGCCTCCCGAATAACTCTTCCCGAATGCGGGTCAGGAGTTGCACGGTAGAGGATCCCCCATTTACAAATCCCGAGGCAGAAGTCGCCTCAATTCCTTCACTGTGACAAAAGCTGGATCCAGACTCCCCGCGGGGAGGTGCTGCTTTGAGACAGATGCACAAACCCATTAATGGAGGAGGGGGGGGGCGCTCCAAATCATGTTTCCAAGTGGGGTGCACCATTAAAAAAACATGCTTTGTGACATCATGAATCATAAAAAAAAAAGGTTTGGGAGCTCATATTTCCAAAATCTAACGTCTTTTTGCCTGTTGCCGCTGATACACGTGACGCTGGTGCGAGCGCGGATTAAAGCGCGGCTGCTTCTCCCTCTCACCAGGTTGTTGATGCCACCCAATGTGTGATTGGCATTGTAGAGCGAGTAGGTCAGCTGGTACACGCCATCGTTGGTCTCACTGTTTCCATAGAAACCCACTCCTACAGCCGAACTGTGGAAAAAAAAAAAGAGGGAGAGAGGGAAAAAAAAAAATCAAATGAATGATGATAATTGATTCCCTTGTTTGTTTGTGTTTTTAATCATTGTATGTGGTGAGCGCGGGTTATTAGAGGACGGAGCAGATAACCAAAACGGTGTTCATCATTTACCAAAGAGAGAGACACTGTATTTGTATTGTTTGTTTTACTGAAACCCTGAACTGATAAAACTGATGAAAACATTGCAATGTTTTATTAAGAGTTTATTAAGAGCTGGGTGTCCGTGGCAGTATAATATTCATAATAATATGACCATTCAAACGGAGAATAATTGTGCTTCGTTGCCTTAGAATGGGTTGTTTATAGAGACGGTTCTCTTCCTGCCGTGTTTCTACAGCAGCCCGGAATGGACAAACCAAGCAGCGGCTCTAGAGAGGGGTATTCAGTTGGTCGCAATCTGGAAATCCTGCTCGGCAAATCAAACCGCTCCCTCCTGCTGCAGCTTCACGTGACGGCGTCAGACGCTTCCAGTCGATCCGATTAAGACTCATTGGAACTATTAACCAAAAAAAAAAGTGTCTGCAAAACAGGATAGTGGTGATTTTTCCGCATTTGTTGACAGCAGATCAGTTGGAGGTTGTAATGGGAGAGGAAGGAGCTGCAGGCAACAGGCTCCACACCTCCAGCTCCTTCCTGCTGTTTGCAGACTGACGCCATGAGCAGCATGAAATCACATCGCAGTCGCTCAGAGAATAATTGAAAAAAGCCAATCGTCGCTCCTAATGTTGGATTTACTTCTGGCAAAAAATAAAAAAATAAAAAATAAAACACCCCGTAGTGTTAAGCTGCACCTGCTGTTAGTAGCCGGTAATCAACAGGTGTCGGCAAATCAACCCCGACTAATTTTTCGGAATTATAAAATTAATAGAGCGAATAATGTGACTGGCAGCTGAAACGTTCCTGACAAATTCATGAATACACGAGTCATTTTCATCCTTTTCATCGCGTGTGTGTTTGTCAGGCGGCTCAATGAAGTCTGGTCAAAATAATAATAATAATAACAATAATAATAATAATCATCCTCCTCGACGGCGCTCATATCTTTCTCCTCGCTGCCATGTGGGCTGGGCTGCTTGTGACATGATATGAAGCACTTATATTTTGTCATATTTCCTCCACTCTTTATTCCCCCCCCTCCATCAGTTTTGTTACCCTTTCCCTTGACACACAGATTCCCGAGTTTACACACATCACCTCCCAATTTCCCGCAGTAACTTTGAACTGCTCATCCCGCATCAGAATTCCGCCCGACGTCTGAAAAACGTATCCGAGCAGAATACACAGGATCCCTCTTTCCGAACCCCGCCTGGAGCCTGAGCCGCTGTAATAGGAAGGATTGGTGTCCTAACCCTCCCCAAGTCTGTATCCCGACGCTGCTAACAGCCTGCGAGACATGAGCAACGACACCATTTCATCAGACTTGATTGCTTTAGGGTCACTCTGCGCGAAGGAGGCGGGTTGGCGACACTCTGAACCCCCGGTTAGCGACAGTTTCCAGAGACAAAGCAGGGAGCTCATCCATCACTCCTCAGATAGCGGCGCGTCAGAGCAGGACTGCTGATTTCTGGGACGCCGCGTCTACACGGAGGAAAAGCAAAACTGAGTCCTAGTTTGCTCTCACGGCGACTCGTCTGAAGAGGACTTTTAACACCATCTGCGCTGCAGAAATCACACACAGCCGAGCAGGCGGACACAGGTAAACACCGTCAGCCTCCACAGCGAGACGAGGAAGAGGAAGGTTTGTTAAGTGCAAAGACAGGATGTGGAGTTTGACTGTATTTTATCATTAAAAGGGGAAGCAGGGGGGGGAGAAGAGAGCCAGAAAGTCTGGTAAACAAAGTATTTGTTGGACCGAACTGTGACTGCTGTGTTTTCTTTTTTCATTTTATTTCTTTTGATTTTGAATTTCCGATGATAAAATTAAGGTTTTATGTGGATCTGGCAGGAAGGAAGAAGCAGCTGCAGGGATCCTTTCACCGGAACGCGCTGAGACGGTTGAAGTTGCCTGTGCTGAGGCGAACTACTGGACAACAAAAACACCGTAATCGCCCTTTAATACAGCCTGAGAGAGAGAGTGTGTGTGTGTGTGTTTCCTGTCACAGCACTCGCGTCTGTTTCTTTTTGTGACCGCCATCATCCTTTCACTGTAACCTTGTAAGCATAATGAAAACCACCGCCTGCGTCTCCTCCACTGAACTACTTCCCCCTGGTTACGATGAAAGGCGCCGAGGGCGCTCTGAAAAAAAAATACACAATTACAGTCAACCTGACAACCCAAACAACACGGAGGTTTTCATAAAGAAACGACTCAATCCGGCCCCCGCTTGAAGAAAACTGAACAATTCTACTCGACGCTTCTCGAGATATTTGCGTTCCAGTTCATACGTGGCAGCCTTGGATAATGAGCTCCTCATTACCCCGTGGCCAACCTTAGCGATATGTCAGCGACAGCAAAAGACCCACTAATGACACAGTAATGAAACAGTAATGACACAGGACGTTATTATCCTCCAGGGAAGCATTTTAGCGCGTTTCCGAGGCTGTGAATTAGGCCGTTCACAGCAGCTCGAGGTGTGAGAACCAACAAAACAAACAGGACTCAAACATATATGCACACCGGAACAATTAGTGTCCTTTTCCCTCCATCACCGGGTGGATGCACCTTAGTATTCAGAACACGTTTTGAGTTGAATAAATGGCCGGGATGAACAAGTAATAGCAGATGAATGCCTTGATTCTGTGGAGATTCGGTGCATAGCTGCTTTAATAAATTGTGTCAGGGTTAATAGAGAGCGACACAGGCAGCAAGGACTCTTAGAATATTAGATTTGTTTTCTATCTTTAACCTCAATTTACGCCGCTCATTCTCCTGAGGTCAGAAATAATCATTTGGCGAGGTGCAGCCGCTCTTAAATCCTTCCTTTCCTATTTGGAGTTTCTGCAGAGTAACGTAATTCTTCTCGAAAAACTAGCCGAATTAAAGCCGCAGATGAAGTGAATTGGCTGATCATGATAAATAATTAGATCTTTTTTTCTCATTCTACGCAATAAAAGCCCCGTGACTCAACATAATAAAAAGAAGAAAAATATGTACAGTGTCTTTTTATACGAGAGCTTTCATGTTATGTGCGTCTCTTTGTGCTCGTGTACAAGCCGTTCTTTGTTCCAGTCTCGCATAAACAACATCCGAATTATGCCACAAGCACATTTTTACGTCACAGTTATGTAAAAGTAACCGTGTAATATATATATAGTAATATATTTAAAGGTGTAATCTGTAGAATACGGACAGAATTTGAAGGTAACTCCAAATATATAAGGACTAGCTAAACTAGCTACTGTTAGCTAATGAGCTCGTGGCTCAGAAAGCCGGAGCCAGTGGCGCTAGAGTTTGTCTGGACCGGGAATTCGGATCACAAGAGGAGTCGCCGCCGGCGCCAAGGCCCAGCTGACATGAGCGTGAACACGGCTGGACACCGAACTGGGACTGCAGCCTCCCAAGACCGACTGAGATCAGTTGGACCTCAAGGTACAGAGGTGATTTACAGCTGCTCTGAGCAAGACGACGACTTTGTGGACGACGGGACACGGCAGGTTGGAACGAGGGGGAGACGTGAAACTGGTTTTTTAGCATGCTAACTTCAGGAGACGTTTATTACGTCAGTTTTGGCCATTTATGGCATTTTGAGTGCAACATCGCCGTCGTCAATAAACATCCCAGGTCTGTAACAGTTTGTCAGACCTCATGCAGGTTCTGACTACAAACAAAACAGATGAACAAGACTGTTGAGGACTTGCATGTTGAAGTAAACATCTACGTAACGCTGTGATCCGACCGAACACGTGATTACGTGACGCGATTACAAGACGCTGAAGCTGTTGTTTCGCGGTAAAAGAGTTACACAATGTTGCACAAAACAAAAATGTTCTAACCCTAACCTGTGACGTAACGACCATCCGCTCAACGTCACGCTAGATTATATTATTGGATGCTGTACGTGGGAGTTTACTCGTCGAGCTGAACATACAGAGTCCAGCGAGCAGAGCTTCCTCCGCTAAACAGCGTCATGCTCAGTCACTTAGCTTCTACAACAGGCCCTGTGTGCTGCGGCCGCCGCTCGGTTTGGACACAGAGAGCTAACGAAGTTAAAGCCCAACACTTAGATAAATGTCACAAGTTTGTCGGCAAATTCAATCACGCCTTTTCTTTTTTTTTTTTTTTTTTTTTAGGAGATTTATTTGCCGTTTTTTGTTTCTGTCGGGATCGTTTCTGTTCGGGACAAAATAAATAATATCGTATTTGTTTGTGCTCACAGAAAAAAAGAACATCTGAGGCTCCGATCAAACGTAATAATCTTAGATTAAAGTCGAGTCTAGCGGCTGTTGTGACGCGTTATTGTTCATCAAACTCGCTCAGTATGTGAGTTAAAGGCACACTTCATTCATCTACCCCTGAAAACGAACATGAGAAAGTTACACCAAAAACACGATTCCAAAACATTTGAAACATCAAGTGCGACAGAGCGAGTATTTTTTTGTCTAATTACAATAATCACAAGGCCAAAAATGTTTAAATGGACCGAGCTGGGCAATCGGCGGTCGAGGTTTTGGCGGGTCGTGGTCAGCTGAGGGATTTAGAGGTCTGATCACCTTCCCGGTCAGCTGAGCGAGGCCCCGCTGACAATGATGGAGGCCCATCAGAAAACATGCCAGCTTAACGAGCCTTAATTGTGTTCTTTGGAGAGGAAGAGTCGTTTTAAAGAGCAGGTAATAGAGCCGCACAAAACAAACAAATCGGACCCTGTTTAGGAATCTTTGAAGGGAATAAACAGCAGCTAGAGCCAAGTCAGTTGACTCATATTTTTTTAATTTGAGCATAATCTAATTTGACAGCACCGTGTTTTAAACGAGGAGGCCGAGATTTCAAATTAAAAAAGCTGAGAATTTACTTTTCTTTATGTCATAAATCAGCATCTCGAGGGACAGCGCCGGGAAATTGGGAGAAGTTATCCTCTCAAACACGTGGTCGGCGTTGTGTAAGAGTTTCTTGTAACGCAAATCGTGTTTTCTTAAAAGCTAACCAGGTTTGATTTGAGAGAAAAATAATATCAATACTTCACCTGATCGGCCGCGAGGGCTCGTCGAAGATGCAGACTAAGGCTTTAACATTATCGTGATGCCAAACACAGTAACTGTATTCTGGTGAAGTCAATTAATAGTCTTTTCTTGAATCAAGCTACATTTGTGTAACTTTTTTAAGGATAAAAACGTCTGAATTCTTTGCTTTGAGTGTGTTGAAAGTGGACATTTCCTCATGTCTGTCCTCTGTCACGGTAAACTGGATATATTTGGACTGCAGTCAAAACAAAACAAGACATTTGAGGATTTCGTCTCAGGCTTTTGGAAACACTAATTCTAAATTTCACCATTTTTTATGCTCTTCTGTGTGAAAAGGGTCAGAATCCAGAAATGCGTTCATCGGTTATCTCTGAGGCTCCCCCGGGAGAATTAAACCATTTCCGCTGCGTATTCTGAGAGTTTTATTGAGATGTGTCATCTGAGACTCCAGGCACATCTTATCTTTGTCTCATTTCCACAGTATCTGGGATGACATGAGCTCCTGAATCTAGCTGCACAGAACTGACGCCCTCACGATTAATCGAGACAATAATCGACCCTGTGTTGTCACACGGCGGCATCGTTCGGGCCCGTTTAAACCTTTCAGACTCACCACATGACGAGACCTGTGATGATGGCGACCCAGGTGACACAGCAGGTCTCGGGCCTTTTGCTGTCTTCGTCCATGTCCTTGCAGCAGCAACACAGGCAGATCAGGTACACGGTCAGAACCAGCAGGCTCAGACCCAGACCCACGGCTCCGACGCATGCTAGAAATATCAGCGACTGAGGCGGGAGAGAGAAAAAAAAAAAAACACAGTTCAAGTCAAGAAACCATTTTATTTTGAAGTTCACTTAGATCAGCGTTGCAGCACATCACATCCACAGATATCTGTAAAAAGAGGCTGCTGCTGCTGCTGCTGCTGCTGTGAGGTCTGAAGCTGTCAGGCTGGCTGACCCCGCCGCCCCGAAAGCTTGACAGCACTGAGTGAAAACAACCCACCAGCATCAACCCACACTCGTGTGTAAAGATATGTGCAGCCGGCCATTGATCAGCATTATCACCGCTGACTGCTGCCTGCTGCAAAGGGGATAGAAAACAAAGCAGTGGGTGGTTCTGGGTGACGAGGAGAACCCCCCCCCGCCCGGCTGAGAGTCTTGATTTCTGCAGGAGTCGGACTGCAAGAGGCTCAGAGGGGGAAAAAAACAGAAATGATCTGAAGCTGTGGGAGGGGAGCGTCATGTGACACGCTGGCTTTCATTCAGTCTTGTGATTTCTGAGCGTAGAGAAATATTTAAAGCCCTGAAGGGTGAAGAGAGAGAAAACAGCGATACGGAGAGAAACGCCGAGTCTGTTTGCGACGACTGGAAAAAACTCTGCATGCGGACTGTTTGACCAGAAATCCTCAGGATGTATTTTACATTCTCCCACAAGCTCTTATCTCTGCATCCTGAAGAAACACCGAGCTGGCAGCGGCCTATATGCTCCGAGGCAGACAAATATGGAATTAGTTTATTTACATCAGATTACAGTCGGGGGGGGGACATTTCTTGCGTTAAACAACAATCAGCTTAGAATCCTGTTCATTTTCTCACAGCCTGTCCGTTTTTATTGAGCAAACGCAGTCTTCTGTAGCTTATTTTTCGCGCCGCGTAAGCCGTCTTAAGGCAGCAAGACGTATCAATCGATCTGTTTGTCTTCACGGCAGCATCATAAAAAAAAAAAAATAAATAAAAAAAAACAACCCCCGACTGTTTAGAAGTGTTTACACTGCTGCACAAACATCCGCATCCGCGAGAACATCGAGCTCCCGGTTAAAGTAGTTTGAAGACAATCAAAAAGAAAAAAGCGTGACCTCGATTTTACTTGCAAATAATCTCCGCTTAAATTTTAATGCCCAGAAGTTCAGAGAGTCTGAGGTCTGGCTGAGTAAGCAGAGCGACTACAGTGTCTGTGACTAATTATTCCATTTGGACGACATTGACACTGTGGCTGAATTTAAATCACATTCGTTTGCATATTCTAACTCAAACTTTGTTTCAAGTTATGCAACGCCGAGTCTCCTATTTAACTCTTAGTGGCACTCAGGCATCAGTCGATGTCGGCCAATCACAGAGATGTCGATGTCGGTGCATGTGTTTGAGGACGTTTGACAGGATCGCTGTCCTGAACTCCCAGTGAGGTTTGTTGTTCCAGCGAACTGTTAAATCTGTGTTTCTGTATATATTCTGCGTGCATTCGTCAGTCAAGCTGAGGCAGACTGACACACGTGCCGTTAAAAAACATCACCGGCCTGTCGCTTTATAAAATACGATCATTTGTGTCGTAAAAAAAACACCAATCACGTCCAAATGAACACCAGGAATGAGACGGTTCATCCAGGAGTGAAGAATAAATACATTTCCTCTCGCCTGCGGCGCCACGTCAAGATTGTTTTCTCGTGTGAGTTGCAGAGATTTGGAGGCATCGGCCTGTAGAGATGTCCGTCTTCTCTCATGTACAACTGAAACTAGACGGCGCCCGGTAAAAAAATACATTTGGAAGAAAAACTCGACAGCAGCGCCTCTTTCCAGAAATCATGACCCGGTTACAGAAGATAATCCACAGACTGTGCTGCGAGCAGCTTCATGTAGGACCGGAGCCAATACAGTACCGACTATTAGTAATCAAGGGAAAAACTTTGAGCTACTTTTCCTTGAGTATTTCCACTTTCTGCTTCTTTATACTTAGAGAAGGACGCTACATCGGCGCCAAAGTAGCGTTTTGTTAAATGATAAACAGCCGGTAATCTAGTTTCTAGTTTCTTTCTGCCAGACAACACCTGCCGACTGCATCGACTCACATGCCGTGTCTCAATTCAGGGTCTGCATCCCTCGAAGGACCCGGCCTTTGCGGTCTTCGAAGGCGAGTCCTTCGGAGAGACCTTCGAACGCCGCGTCGGTCTAGCCTTCGGAGCGTTTCCTGGTTGCGTCACCAGATGTTCCCGCTCTTACACTTAACGTCACGCTTTCTGCCGCCCAGGCCCGCGAAAGTGACGATCTACGCCGCGTAATGTCACCATTTTCTTTCTTCCTTCCTTTGCAAAGAATCGCATCCTGCAAAAAGAGGGGAAAAAGAAGGCCGCATCTGTGGGGTGCATTTGGAGGAGCCTTCGAACTGGGACAGAGCGATTAACGACGTCCTCCTCGGTCGAGCCGTGACGTTAGCTTCGCCTGTTATCCTCTCGTGCATTAGAAGACGGACGCGTCCTTGATGCAGCCGCTGTGTAAGCCGGTCAGCAGGTAACCGGGTCACGACTTGTGGAGACGGACGTCGCTGTTGAGTTTTTCAAATGTACGCCACCTAGTTCCGTTATATCCCAGACAAGGCGGATACCTCTACACCCGATGCCTCCATCGAAAATAATCTAGATGGATAAACACGACGGGTGAGTGGAAACATCTAGACTTTTGGATTTCGGGGGTGATGCACACGGCCAGCGTTCTATCCAGTTTCAACATATAGGTCAATACAGCGACATCTCCCGCTGAGCTGCCCTTCCTTACCAGGCAACCAGGCCAAAACCTTAATCCAATGATTTGCTTAATCATTGGTTTCTGAGGACGCTGGATGAGCCAAGAGCGGCAGCGTGCAGAGCTTCCCGGTTAGATTCTCTGTCGCCGTAACTCAGGCCTTTCATACACTCAGCGCCGCTAGTTCCACTCTCTCCTCCTAATTTTCCACTCCATTGTTTTGTAATTAGACACGCAGGCACTTCAATTTCCACCGGCCGCAGCTCCATAACAGGGCGGAGGGGATGCGCGAGAGGGGAGGAAGACAGAGGGACAGAAAACAAGCAACGCCGTCGGAGGTCAGCGAGCGGAAGGTCGCCGGTCTTACATCTTCCCCGAAAAAGGGATGTTGGCTTTAAGAACGGTGCCTGTCTAATTTAATTAGAGAACAACAAGCCTCGGGGAATCAAAAGCAGGGCCTAAAGTCTCTGTGAGGTGGTGCTCAGCTGAAGGGATTCGACGGCACAGACGGACCTCGATAACACGGAGGAGAAGTGAAGGTCACATCTGGGAGCTTTTCCCTGGTAGAAAGCCTCCGCGGTCAGAAAAGTCTCGGCGCCACATGAATCAGGAACACAGAGGAAGTTGTCTTATTTTGACAGGTAGCCCAGAAGTCTCTCCAAACTCAAAATCAGATCAGTGTATTAAGTTAGCAGTTTTACAGCGAACAGTTTTTTTAAGAATTGGATTTGGAAACAGTTTTTTTTTTTTTTTTTCTCCCTCTCCTGCAAACACATAAAACACAATGCCTCTGTGATGTCGGAGTAAATTTAATAAAGCGAATGCTCATATGAACCTCGTTAGAGACTTTTTATTTTTTTTTGTTCAGTTTGCGCCTGTCAAAACATGTTGCTGTGACATCATGTGAGTTTTAATGTGAGGAGAAAACTCCGACCGCTCCGTAGACAGATCACAAATCATCATCACCATGAATCAAGATTTCCAGATTGGAAAGAGACTCAGACGCAAGGGGGAGAAAATGAAGTCCATCACATGAAGGTGTAATAATGGGAGCGATGGAGTGCAGATTGAAAAAAAAAAACGCTGGCAACAAGCGAGCATGAGCTTCCAATATATTTAGTTTTTTTTCTCTCCCATCACACAGTCTATTTTATCTATAATGACTTTGGACCTGCTGCACACAGTCAGCCTCCATCAACAAACATGACAGTTTGGGACACTTCCTGAGCAGAACGCGGCCTCGGATGACCGTAAAAATGTGCTGTAAGTAAAAACACACAATTTGGGAAAAAAAAGAAAATTGTTTCCTTGTTTTTTTGTTTTTTTTTAAGACACAGAAGAGAGAAGAACACACGCCGCCGTCGCCTCCTGCAGAGAAATGTGTTGTTTACAGTGTCAGAGCGAGCAGTCATCCAGAGGAATCCTGCATCACCTTTCTTTCTTTCTTTTTTTTAAACTTACTGCTGCTGTGAGTACTGGAGACTGCACTACAAAGTAGAGCTGGAGTGATGATGAGGCTGATGGGCGGATAAACAAAGGATGTGCTGTGTGTCTCTAAGCAGTGTGCACACACACACACACACAGACGCACTGTACATAGAGAGTACACACAGTTGTTTAGGAGCTGAGATATTTCATAGCTCAGTTAATACAGGTCATGTGTTATCATGTGAGAGCTGCAGTACACAGGGTCTGACTTCCTGACGCTGATGGAACCAGCCAAAAGAAAACTGCAGGTTCTATCACTCAACACAGTGAGTGAGTTCAGCCTGCAAAAAAAAAAAAAAAAATACTTTTAGTTTAATTGTGCTTTTGAATCCCTCCCTATTTGAAAGCCAGCGGCCCCAGAATTACTCCCTCTCCGCTGAGATTCCTGTGAGAACTACGTGCGCCTTTACGCACGGACGCAGTTACCGACCTGCTGGTAGCTCGCCTCCTCCGGCTTGAAAGTGTTGTCGATCGGCTGGAAGAAGAAATTGAAGTGGGGGAAATTGTGCAGCCAGTATGTCCACCACGGAGCGACGTAATCAAGCCTTGCAGTGGCCATTCCTGCGTGGAGTCCGCCGGCACCGCTTCCCCTTGGCACTCAGATATTCCAAGGTTCTGAGGAAAGTAAAAAAAAAAAATAATAAGCGCGAGTTCAGTTGAGGTTAAAATCACCACAGAGGAAGAAGAGGAAGTTTTCTCTTGCCATTGCACCTCAAAGCTCAATGTTACTACAGTCTTGTATGGACTGTTTGGTTTGCGCCACTACTAAACAACATACAGCTGCTGTGAGTGCGGGCCACGCGTTTGTATCCGAGACGCGCGATCGAGTGACGGTATGAACCTGCCTCCTCCAGCAGAGAAGGCGTGACAACCACTTTCCAGTCAAGTGGGAGCCACGGAAGACTCTGACTTGTGGGAACTGCACCAGGACGCACTGATAAAAAACACACAAAACTATGAGCAGAATTTATCATCTGAACTGGAAAACTGAGCGATTATAACGATCAGGCGGCACGCGGGAGGTTGTGCTGATGAGGACGCGTGGAGAGCCTGGATGTGCGTGACCTCGACCCACTTTCTTCAAATCTGAACGCTAAATGTTCACTCCACGATGTAAAACTGATTCACATTAGAAAAAAGGGAGAAATTCAGTGCGCCCTGCCTGGCCTCGACTCACAGCTGCTGTGTCTGGAGTAAGGGCGCAGGGGGTATTTAGTGCACTATTTATGACTTGTGCTGTTAATGTCTGACCTCTTGTGGACAACGAGGCGCACTGAGGTGAACAGTAATGAGCGCAGTAATGAGGTGCTGCTACAGGATGTTTGCTTCTGCTTTTTATTTACAGCGTGGAGCTCTTTTATCGACCTGCAGCGGTGGAAGGGGGATTTTTTTTTTTTTTTTACACCTGCGCCAGAATTACCGCACTGACTGTAGTAAACGTGCAGGGCTTTATTTTGGAGAGAGGCTTCCACAACTAGTGGGAGAGAAGTTGTACCACCATACACATTTAGGTGTTTAATTAAGTTCATTTTTCTGTTTGGGATCATTATGCAAATGAGTGCATATTTAATTAGACGCCCTCATTTGCATATGTAAACAAAATATCATAAAACTTAGATCACGAGAGATCAACTGGGGAGATTTCCTGTTTGTTTTTTTTTTAGGAAGGAATTATTCACACATTATTATGTCCTACTTAATTATTTAGGCATTCATATATTGCACTTTAATTTCTGTTTAACGTCCTCTTGCTTGTATGGAATCTTGGTTCCTACCTGCTGTGTTGCAGGGGGACAGGTTCAGGTGCAGCAGGTGCAGGAGAGTGTCGTGAACGCCCAGGTGGATGTTTACTGCCGTGCTGTGTTTTTTTTTTTTTTGCCGTTGATTAAAGAAAGCTGAAGGAGAGCTCTCTGTAGCCTGCTCATTACCCACCGCCCTGGAGTAGCACGCTGCCGGATCGATAAATAAAGAGTTACACATGAATGAGCACTTTAGCAGCACCGACAGTCACCAAACCTGCCAGAGTTTATTCATTTATTATTCCTAAAACACGGCGAATTGTTCTTCTATGGCTGTTAATAAGAGAGTTATAAGAAAAGGAATCTAAATATCTAAAACATTTGACCTGGCTTCACCCAGTGTTCTGATTGTATGTTCAGGAAACAAGCATTTTTTATTAGATGATTCCAAATTTGGATATTTAAACGCAAACATTTCTGGAAAAATAAGTAATCAGCTGAGAGAGCCTGATGGTGATGGTTTGTGACCATAAGCGTGGGAACGTGTGGCACTTGAATTAAGCCACTTCTTTTTCTTTTTTCTTTGTGTAAAGGCGTGACAAGGCACACACAAGTAAAAGTAATTACGACTGAGTGAGCCGGTGCAGCAGTGCATCCAGGTCAGAGCTGTGGAGGCTCTTCAAACATACAGTGCAGAGGAGCTGGAGCATATGGAGCGTAACTGGCTCTGGTTACTGAGGCTTTTACATCTGGAGAAACACGGCCATGAGAGTGCAATTAGCAGCATGAGTGGGGTTACTTATACCGTATGCTGAGCTAAAGGAAGGACTCCTGGGAAGCGAGAGGGGCGAGGGGGGGAAGTTGACACCAGCGCTGATGTGTTTGGTGTCATGTGTGTGATCATCCTGCTGCAGTCTGGAGCACGAAACCATCGTGTTGTTTTGGGAACGGGCGCGGATGTCGTTCCGGGAATCGACCCGTTCAGTCGCTTGTCACCAGGATGTGTCTCTTTAGAATAAGTCGTGTGTGCGGATGATGAGTTGTGATAATATTTTGCCGGCTCTCTCTCTCTCTCTGAGTGGCTCTGGTGTTAAAACACATTGTGCGCGTCCGTATTGATTCGTAATGTCTGTGTTTTGTCTTGTTGTTCTGTCGCCTACTGTAACTGAGAAATCACAGCCTCTGTGGGATGAAGTTACATCTGTCTCTGACTCATACAGCGTTTTTTGTTTTTTTGTCCCGTAATGTCCCGAAAGTCTGTTTTAGTGTTTTTTAAACAGAAAGTTGGATGCCTCCCCGAGCTGCTGACACTATTGTCTATTATTAAATCTGCGAATGGTTCCTATCTTTTTGTGTAACCACATATTATTTACAATGGAGACCAAATACGTCAGACTCAAGATACAGTCACAGACAGGACAGAGTGCTACAATACATCTCTCAGTAATGTAAATAGAAAAAGCCTTGGGGGGAATAAACTAAATAAAATAAAATGAAAGTCATTTGGCAGAAAAGCTTCCACTGGCAGATAAATGGGGAGATGAAAACATGTCGTATATGCGTTTTGCCCTGAGGAACATCTGTTTTTATCCGCACCGAGCACAGAGCGGCTCGTCGCTAAAGCTTAACCATCTTGATGTCATATGGCTACTGCTGTAATTATTCGGATGCTTTGATGCACCTCCACGGCCAGAGTGCCGAGAGGAGTGCGCTCCGAGTCTGGATTCTCTGAGTAGGTGACACTTGAAACTCAGCGTATGAATATGAATCTCTGACTGTGCTCTGCATCTACAAACAGTCGGATCTGGTGCCAAGGAAACTCTCCGGTGATTGCGGTGCCAATCACTCCCAGTGTTTGAACCGAGGGGACCGATGTGAAGAAGAAGCGGGGCCGACGTGAATAAAAACACCTCCGCCTGCGACTCTTTAATTCAAGACTTTGTGTTCGGAGCCTCCTCGCCTGACGCTCGTTTATTCTTGTTATCTCGCTGCAGACAAAACATGTCACACCCACAAATCAAACTGATGCCGGTGTGGACCTGTACCCCCGAGGACGTATGCAGTCAGGCCACATAGACCTCTAAAGTCCTCTGTTTTTTTTGTTCTGAGTCTAATTAAACTCAACTTTGTGAGCATAGCTTTGTAAATCAGTGTGTAAAATACTATAACAACACTGCTGGGGTTTGGCTCCTGCAGTGGATTTACGATAAATGTCTGTAGTTGTGCTTCGAATAAAGTCCAACACAGATTCGGGAATGGCGCAAAATATTCTGGCAACACGGGGACAGCGATTTACCGTAATTAAAATACAGTCTTTAGCTTTAATTTTACATGAGGTCTTGTTTATGTTTTGGCCAATTAATATTTGATTGATGATATTTACGTATAAAAACAATGAAATGAACTTTAGATATGGTCGAACATGGTTAGAAAACAAATAATTGAGCTCAAATGGTAGAAAAGTTCTGTTATAATGGGGCGGCAGTAACTTAGTTTGCTGGGACTTGGCTTGAGGACTGGATGGACACTGCCAATGTGCCATTGAGCAAGGCACCAAACCCCAAACTGTTAATGTGAAGGTCCTGTTTGCGCATGTGTATGTTTGTGTCTTCAGAAGTATGTCTTCTTCTTTCTTCTCCTCTTCTTCTTGTTCTATTAGTTGCGTTTTGTTAGATTATTTCCTGTATAAAGCACCAAAATACTGACGCCTGTCTGTTAACGAGGTGTATTAAGAATATTGTTGTAACACTTGACAAAACTATCAGCTTATATTACCTCATCGCTAACATATCGGTGTCTGACTTTTCCAGCACTGCTGTCACAGAGAGCAGCTGACAAATTGACAATTACCTGTAAAAACCACGATGCTCTGAACAAACTTGACAAGCTGTTGAGCAGAATGCATGATGGGAACAGTGGGCTGTCAAGCATCAAAGTCAAGCGGCGTCTTCACGGGAAGCTGCTCACCAGTTTGTGAGAAAGAAAGCAGCTCAGATGAAAATTGTTCAAAGTTTTGGCTTCCGTCAATGTGAAAATCTACGTAAACGTACAGAACCAACGCTTATTTTACTGTTAACTGTCTCTAATTTTACGTCATTTAATTACAGTGTTCAACCTGCGTGTAACGTTTTCTATTTGAAAAAGCAACTCTGTGCAAGTGTGGAAAAAAAACGTCTGCAAAAAAAATGCAAGTTTTATGTATATTCACGTTTACAGATTTTTCATGTAATTCGATGTACGACATTCGAATTCACAGTCAGATTTTGTTATTTAACGGTTATTTTCATGTATTTTTTTTTTTTTTTTAAAAAGTATTTAAGTTACAGATTATTTTTTTTACAGTGTAAAACTTTTCATGCCACACACAGACAATGAAGCCGAACCATTAGGTGGCAGCCCAGCACTTTAATGCACAGCGGAGAGCGTCACGCTGGTGTCCTCTGGTTGTGTATCTGTCAAGAACAAAAACCCATCACGGCACCGAAGCTCCTTTGTGCATAATACTGTCCATAAAGTGAGATCTAATCTTAATGAAGTGTGGCTTATAGATCCACTGCTCTCTGGAGCCTTTCATCAGAAGGAGTCTCTGGGGTCAGCCGTTTGGGCTCTGACGATACAGGAAATACATATCAAAGAGGACTTTGAAGTCGAGTAACTTAGACCGCACAGTAAACCTAAAAAAAAAAAGTGGAGTGTGGAGGAATAAAGTCGTGTGGCGGGTGACTAGTCTCAAGGTCAGCTGGTATTCAAATGACTCTATTTTAATGTCTCGCAGAAGGTTGAAAAAAAAAAGTAAAAAATCTGCTGAATTTCAAATCGTGGGGCGAAATATTCCTTTAGGAGCAGGCGAGACTCCAACCTTGACTTCTGTGGGCAGCCGTGTTTCACCTGGAGCCGCCTTGAGAATACTGTCACGCGCCTCGACTGGAAACTAAATCTGATTTTTTATTTTTTTCCCCTCATGAAGCCGTCCACGACACCGACTGTGTAGAATAAGAAATGTATGAGATGAGTCTCGCCACCGCCAGACACAACTCGTCTACATTCACGACATAAAAAAAAACACACTCCTCAGAGTCCTTCTAGTTATATAGCTGCTGCCTCGTCCTCATCATGAGCTCAAGTGTCCTCAACGAGCGCAGGATTTACCTCCTGATTGACCGTCTTCCGTAACAATCACGGGATGATTGGTTCATTTGAAGGCGTTTTGAAGAGCCTGGTGTCGTACACTTCCTGTTACAGTTGCTGCTCAGTGGAATGTGGAAATGTGTTGTAGTGGACTTTTTCCTGCTTCATGGTTATTGCTTTTTTCGGATTTGTGACTCAAATCCCCCTTGCTCTATTTTTGAGTGATTTATACATATGAATGAAGATTTACGCCCGAGAGCTCGATGTGGCGGTATTATCCAATCAGACTGGGCTGCTCAGTGGCTCCTGAGATTGCATTAAAGTGTAATATCAATGCAGCAATCCTGGGGATATTGCCACTTTGAAAACACCCAGGGTCCCTCTGATGCTATAGCCGCATGTTATGATCAAGGAGGATTTGTCTGTTTAGGTAATGTTTCATGTCGGAGACTGCTCTGGTTAAATTAATGAAAAGTTGAGGACCATGTTTAATTTATTTTATTTTTTTTCAACGATTGGATGGGGTGGAAAGAATAAATGTGACCTCAAACTGAGCAAATAAACGCAGGAGGAGCACAACACACAACAATCTGTCTCTGCACGGTGGATTAAATGGAGCCTCTGTTTTCTAAAGAGGAGCCCCCTTTTATTCATTTGAATGTATCACCTTAGGACTTCCTAAACGTGTTTTATTGTCCCAATTGCTTGCAAAATTGCAGCGATTATTAGATGCAAGCGGTGACAAAATAAGCGTGTAGGTGCTGAGGCGAGCTGTCAGCTCCTCTGAGCCTCACTATGATAGAAAATAGTGAATTCTTCAGTTGAGTCACATTTGTTTTCTATCTTTTCTAGGATTTATTTTATAGTTATATTTTGAGGATATTTATGCATTTTGTTAGCTTTTTGATCACTTCCTGTTGACCTGTGTGTATTCTCCAGTCGTCCTCTGTAGTATTGCAGATAAATCAGCCAGACTTTGTATTTAAATATATTGTTTTGTACCTCATTAGCTTATGTGAGATGGAAATGTTTGTTTCGTAGCGGTAATCGCCAGACATAGCAGCGAGCGGGAGGATCCTGCTCTCCGCCTCATCCTCGAGCAGACAGGACCGCCTCTTTACGGAGTTCTGATCGGATGAAGTGGGCGGGGATACCAGAAAATGTTTGATATGCCAGTGACCACTGTTCAAGACTGCGTTTTAACGTAAATTTGTGCCACTGTATCTTTTTAAGGAGACACCTCCAGCTGTGTTTGTGGGAACCAAATGAAGTATTTTTAGCTCAAAAGTCATGTTTTCCAAACCCCCTAACCAAGTTGTTCCTTAACATAAGCACAACATTGTCACAACAAAAGAATAAAAATTGAACCCAACGGAACCGAAGTTGCAACAAAAAGAAAAAAAAGTTTTAACATAACCATGATTTGCAGAAACGCACATGAACCTGGGCAGATTATTAGCTGCAAACAGTGACAAGATAACAAAGCAGGCGCTCTGCTGAAGCTCGGTGAAAGCACTCAGAACATTAAAAACAGTGGGAGGAAGGAAAATCTTCAATCGTGGTGTAGCTTTGCAAAAATCCTCCGAGGGAGTCGCGTTCTCAAGAGCAGGTGAAGGATGAAACATGTACACATTTTTTCTTATTGTTCCATACCAAACTATACACTTAATAAAGGCTTTTCAATTTCATTCCGTCAGTAAAAGCACCTTGAACCTTGCAGGTGTTTTTTGTTTTTTTCTTCTTGGGTAAAAAGTCTTGTTGGGGCGTGCAAATGCTTTGGGCTCAAATGAAACCTTTAGTGTGCAAAGCACTCAGACCCCCAGGGGATCTATCCCCACTGATGCACCAATGTTGGCTGTCGACTCCATTCTTCTGGTTTTTCAACTCTGTTTGTGGTTCGGCATTTAAAATGAGGAGCTCAGACACTGAGGCGATGTGAGACAGCAGCTTTGATGTCATGATTATACGATTATTTTATACAGTTGCCCGGCGCAATAAGGGCTGTTTCATACGGTAATGATTTCTGTGAGGAGAAAAAACTAAACTGACATTGGCACATTTGTCCTTTTTCTTTTTTTTTATTCCCCTTGCAGGAAAATGGCTTTCTTAGTCTGCAATTTATCCAATTACAGATTTACAGCAGTGCAAAGTCGACCATATGATACAGCCTAAGTCTATTTTTCAGCCTTTGGAGCAAATCCAATCATTCCAAATGGTTGCTGATGGTAATAATTGCAACAGCGTTGTATTGATCTAGTGGGTCCGCGGAGTGGAAACAAACAAAGCACGGGCAGGAATGGAGATTGTGCTCCTTGTGTGCAGTAATATTTGGTTTGTTTATCTGGCCTTTGTGAAGATCTAATAGTGAAGTATTAAGATAAAGTACAGGCTTTAGCTTTTATCAGCTGCTAGTGAATAAAATGTCCCCACTGACGCCCCCAGTTCTTTAATTCAATCTCTGAGTGTTGTAAAGGTGAGGGATTACTGTGCTTTCTCTCTCTTTCTTTCTTTAATCAAAAGGACCTGTGAGAGTGACACAGACACTTCTACAGATTTTACAACACAATCACATACAGCATGTGGATACAACACAATTATTTGCCCGTAAAAATGTATGCTGATAAAATGATGAGTGATTAAGGAATAGCAAGTAAGGAATAAATCAGAAACTAAAGAGCTAAATGGTTCCCACTTTTTGATAAGTCACCCTGGAGGCTTTTATATGGCTGATCCTCCTCCCACATTACAGCGCTTCCGCTTCCAATGGGCGGTTATAAAAAAAAACATATAACATTATTATCAATATGTCTTAATGATTTAATAATAGCTATAATTTTGCATTTTCATGCTTCAAATCTGATGTTCGCCGTCAGCGAGAACATTGGCTATTTCTATATAGTCATCATCATCGGGTCTGATTCCGACCTGTCCAGGTAAAAAAAATCCAAAAATGTAAACTTATCTTTCATAGTGTAGTGCTGAGGATGAACTGAGGAGTCTGACTGCCTGAGGAAAGAAGCTGCCCCGTAGTCACACTGCAATTATTAATCATACATAGTCTAAATATATACATTAATCACTGCTATGAATCTGGCAAATGTGTAAAAAATTTGCTGCCACTTTCTTTAAACTTTTACGAAACAAAAATGCACATCAGCCAGGTCAAGATCTTCACGACAGGAGGTGGTGTTACTCTCACCGCTTCTGTCCACAGGGGCCGCCAGAATCAACACAAAATACAAAGTTCCTCGCAGCTTTAAGTTCAAGTTCAAGCTCGATATTTTTGACATCTTTGACGTCTGCGTGGTACTGAGAGCTGCTCATGAAGCTTTTGCACATGCAAACTCACCTATCAACAGTCTGACTGTGAGTCAGTTTGATGCCGTGCCGCTAGGCTGACCATCACATCAGCTGTCGGTCTCTAAAGCACTTAAAGCCTCTCAAGTGCCGACAGAGTTTATGGACTCGGAGATATCAGGGGTGAGCTGAGGCCAAGGATTAGCAAATTGTTGTTTTTATTTACATATATAAAAGTGAACCTGAGTGGGCAGCAGGAGCGTTTGCTCTGCTCTCCTCTTGTTTTCTCCTCTCCAGTGGTGTCGGTTTCTCTCTCCCTCTGCTCTCCAGTCATCTCTCGTCCTCTCCTCTCCTCTGACTTCTTCTCATCTCTCCGGGTCTCTACTCATCTCCTCTGCTCTGCACTCAGCTCTTCTCCTTTCCCTCGGCTCTCCTCTCGTCTTCAGGTCGCTCTTCTCCAAGTAATTTCCTCTCCCACTGCCTCGTCTCCCCGGGTCTCTTTACCATACAGTGATTTCTTCTCCTCTCTGTTTCCTTGGCTCTCCCCTCTTAGCCATTCACGAAATTATAGTGTATGTAACACTCATATTACATTCAAAGTTCCCCACTTTGTTAATACATTTGAAAGGAATAAAATGGAGGTAAAGTACAGTGTTTAACATTGATTGGCTGTACCTACAGCAATCAAGCTTCTGCTGAGGAACGCCACTCGGTCAAACCGCACACAGAAGAGCCATCACTCTGCAATAATAATAATAATGGCAATATTTTAGGGAAATGGTTAAGATTTTTTCGCATAGCAGTGCTTGGTTTGGAGTTTTAACACGTAGCAAAAATGTCAATATGAAAAAAAGTCTCTAAAATTGTAATACATAAAAATGAGTATGTGGTTAAACTCTCACTCAGTCTTGTGCCCGCTAACTTGTCGCTGTCACTGCAGCAATGATTGCTTCTCTGTGTCAACAATGTTTGGCTGAATAGCAGATATGAGTAGAGGAGGCGTCTGCTAGCTGCTAGGCTAATTCACACAATGTAAAATGCCACAGGCCTCAGCTAATAGAGGTGACCGGCAAAAAACACGTCTCCTTGAGATGTGCAAATACTAATTCATTCTTCATTTTTAACCACTTAAATGTTCGTAACAGGCTCGTTATTCTGGGAATGATCGATTGTTTTTATTTTGAGCCATCGCGCGCCAACGTCCAAACGTCCCCAGACTGATTTCAGCCTATACGTTTATATCGTGGGCGGCAGACGCAGCAAGTGAAATGGAATGGGACGAAAAAAGGTGTCCAGAGACAAAAGCACGACGTGAGGTTTAGTAGGTCGTAGAAATGTCGGACAACACTCTTATATAGTTTGTTTCTGTACTTCTACTTTACATACGTTGTTCTCTCTTTGACTGACTGCGTTATATATAATAATCAATATATATCATATTGTCTCATATGTGTAGCTGAGTTTATATGTTTGTTCTTTAGCATTACTTTTCTATTTTTAACCTATATATATATATATATATGTGGAATATGAATATTCCTGTTTGAGGAGGATTTTTACAAACTCGTGTCTCTTGCAGAGGTTTATATTTCATACTGGCTTTATGTCAGTCTTTAATGACCGGCGGTCTGATTCACCTTTTCTCTTACCTTCACCTTCAGCCGAGCGTTTTGGAGAAAGTATTTCAATTCAAAGCCACAGATGACAGCTTCCTTTACTGTTCTTCGTATCATAATTACATCTTAACGACGAGCTCCTGTTCTACAGTTTAAGCCGCTGCTGCTCCCAGACGCACTCATCGCAAACCTTAAGCTATCCATGAAGCGATGGTCATCGTCTGCTTATCAGTGCTACCGAACATTTCATAGAGAGAGATTATCTGCCCCCAGCTATGAATTTTTTGCGACGGTAATGTGCTTAAGTTAATAATTATCTGCTGCATAGCTGATGTGTCTCTGCCTGATGCTGCATATCAAGTGAGGCGAGCGAGATCTGAATTTCATTACACACAGTTCCTCAAACTGAGGAGTTTGTGTACCATATTGCAAAGCGCGCGACTTCGTACCACGCCGACACTCACACCTTTAGACTGCTATCATTCTTTCTCCACACTTATGAGACTCTTATGCGTGATGAGGTGTGCGAGGTGTACTTTCTAGGCCACAGCTTTTGAAGGTGTTTCAAGCAGAGCCTCTTGCTAATAGGAAAGGAAAAAAAAAAAATGGAGAAAAGTACTGTGAGACCGAGTCCTTGTTGACGCCGTCGATGAGTCCTCATCCTCCTCCTCCTCCTCCTCCTCCTCTGAGAAGGAACCGAGCCAGCTGCATGCAAGGCCAACTGGAGAGGGCTATCATGGATAATCACATTCTCTGTCGTTCAATGACACCTCTCAGCCTCACTCATACAAAAGATGTTTTTTTTTGAGAATAGGCAAAACTCGAGATCCCTCAGGAGGTCGGGCGACTTCTTCCAGGATTGAATAAACAAGGACTGCTCGTCTCTTTGTGCGTGCACTCGAATGGTAATCCAGACGAGGGGTTACAAATAATAGCGTTTCGGTGGCACATGGCTTATACATTACAAACCGCTGACAAGCCATTAACCATAATGACCCCCTGCTAAGGACAAGGTCTCAGATTTGTTCTCATGTTAAGTGCCTCGTCCGAGTGACGGATAAGGACGCATTAGAAAACCGGGGTTGTGATACATGTGACAAACAGCATCGGAAGGAGGGAACCAGAGAGCGGGGAGTGAGGTCCGGTGCCAAATAAACGAAACGAATGGAGGGAGTGGTGAATGCGTCCTCCGCAAAACTGCTGACATACTTGGACGAGTTTAAACACTGAATTTTAAGTAGTTTCATGAGTGATTAAAAATGCATCGTATTGTGTAATTTGAATAGCCAAGAATGCAAATCAATTGAGTGTAAAGTCAGTGGGCAATTAGTCAGATAGTGGTGGAATAATGTCCAATTGTTTACAGGGCTGTGGAGGGAAGCCACGAAACCACAGCGAGGGAAAGCAAAACCCTTTAATGCAACTGTGTCCTCGGCAGTGGACGCGTATTTAGAAGACATTTAAAGTGGCGTACCATGATCACCAGGCGGTCGACCCCCAAAGCCTGGTTGACACATAGGTCAACCCAATGTTCCCACATTTCTAGGACATCTTCAAAATTAGGTCCTACGTTCCTAAATTTCCCTTCAATTTGGGCTAACCCTAACCCTGAGGAAATGTGGGAACATCCCATCCTTGTAACTCTGTCGTTTTGAGATATGGCGTAATAAGTGTTCATCTAAATAAGCTGATAGAAATACTAAATATGAATAATCTTGGAGTGGACAGATGTAGAAGATTAACTGTGAACTGAATATTATCACAATCTGGATAAAAGCATTTCCAACATCCACTTATTTAGTTTTGAACAAACATTGTTTTTCACCGGAGTGTCCTGCAGGATCTGGTGAGACTGTGGTGGGCGGACCTCTGACCTTCCAGGAGGGGAAGAAGATGTTGCACATTTTGTAAGTTAAATGCATCAGTCTGGTGCACTTCGAGAGCAAAACGAAGAGGCTCTATCAATAATATGAACATAAATGGTAATAGTATCTGGTTCTGCTGCCTGGTGATGAAGCGGGCCCTCGCAGCACACTCGCATACACGAGCCCACAGGCTACATTCACGGCCTCGGACCTGAGTATGTGTGTCAAAGGGGCGTTTGACTGTCTGGGAGTGAAAGACGCTCAGCTGAAGCAACAGGTTAAGAGATCATTACAGCCATAATGAGAAGTGAGAATGTTTTTGGAAAGTATAGCGGGATGAATTAGACCGTGGCGGCTCACCGCAACTTGTTTAAAAGTTATTTTTAATCACCTCTTATAGTGTTGATGGACATTTACTGCTTCAAAATGAAACCAGAAAAGAATTTTCTTGATTTTTTACTCGTTCAAGAATAAAAACAAACACTGAAAATCAAATATTGCGATCCGATTTTAATAATCCATGCTTGAAAGGGTAACAGCACCGTACGTGCGCATGCCGTAGCGTTTTACTCGAGGATGACGAACGCTGAACATTTGGTGAAAGCTGTAATTTTAATCTCCCGGCACATCTTGAAGTCTAGTCTAGTTTATTGCCTCGACGTGCGGCTCTTCTGGGCAAATCCATTAGCCTAAAACACGAAAACGTAAAGGTTTCACACCCTTCAAACCGCAAGGTCACACGGCGTCGTCTTACGCGACGTATCTTACATCACGGGGAGCTTTTTTTCCGCTCTCTTCTGCTAAAGGCCTGTACTTTTATTATTTGGCAGCGAAGGAACGGCAGACAGGGAGAGATTGATTTAGTGTGCTTCAGCTACATGGGCTGCTTTTGTGTCTGGAGTTGCAATTTAGATTTAGAAGACAGAGGGGCTGCAATCAGGAAGAGGTGGTAATCAATTTTTCTTGTTTGTGTGTGTGTGTGTGTGTGTGTGTGTGTGTGTCGTGCTTCACAGCTGCAGAGAACAGATCCGGGGCCAGTGGCGAACGAGGAGGAAGCCTGTAACGATAACCGCTTCCCCATCGCTGGAACACGAGGAAAGCTGTCCTCCCTCTTTTTTATTACACGCTGCAGGTTTTTTTTTTTTTCTTTTCTTCAGACCTGACAAAGAAAAAAGAATTAAAAAAAATCGCAAATCAAATTTAGTTTTAATTAACCGTTGTCACAGATTGCTTCTTCACAAGTCAGAGAAATTACAGGTTCTCACTTTTCCAATTTAAGCTATAAAAAAAAGGCAATTTCTACCGCCAACAATCGCAAAAAAAACCTACCTGTTAAAGCTCCGTGTTGTCTAATAGACGCCGTACGTCGCTGAATAATGAGCCGTTTGTGCAGCTTGTGAGGCCGAGCGTTTGCCCTTGTGCGGCTCAGAGGGGGCTTATCAGAAAGTTTCAACGAGTACTTTATTACAGCTTGAGGACAGTTGAGCCAGCTGGGTCTTCATCAGTTTTAAACAGCACGACTGTTTTCTTTATCTTCCTCCCTCTTTGGCAGGCGCCGCGCTTTCCAGCGAGCGCCGCGATCCCGCGAATGAGAGACGGAAGACGGATGAGCGTACACTAATGCGTTGGTTTTCACCTTGAACACAACATCGCTCTTCCTGACTAATTCTCAGGTTGGGGCTGGAACATGCGGTCAAAGCAGAGAGACAGAGAGGGAGGCACATGGCATACAAGTAAAGAGATCAATCACTGAATTATATTCCGACATCAAACAACGGCGCCGTGGAGTTTTTAGGAATTATCGTCGTGTGTGTGTGTGTGTGTGTGTGTGTGGCAGGAGAGAAATAAAAAGATAATTGGAGTGTGAAAAAAGGTAATTCTTCCTCTTCTGAGGAGCTGATTTCCCTCCTCTTTGAGTCTCTGAGAGCTTCGACTGCTCGCTTCATGTGATGACTTCAAAGCGCAGGAGAGGCTGGAGATGTTGGTGTTTCTGGTCCTGGTAGACGCAGGTGGAGGAGACAGCTCCGCGGTGCCTGTCTCCACACCGGCGCGGGAAGTAATTCAAGTAATTCGTACCTGATATCAACGTGTTGGTGTTGTTCCCGGAGCATCGTCATAGGTTTGTCCTGTCAAACGCGTATTAAACGTTGTGAAAGGGCGTGTTTCAACCAAAAACATGTTCCCCTAAACCTAACCAAGTGTTTTTGTTGCCTCAATCTTCCCAGAAAAATGACAAAAAGAGACGATAATATGTTTAAATGAGATGCAAATCCTGGTCTCCTGAGTGAGAGTCCTACAGCAGCGCAGGTGGACTCTTGTAGCTCCACGGCTAACTGAGCTACTTGCTAACGGCAGCTAGTTATGGTTACGGCAGCTTTTGAGCAGCATTTTACCCCCAGCTAGTCGTTTGTTGGGCTTTAAAAGGATGTTTATTCAAAGCAACTAACCCACCTTCAGTTTGATAGCGGCAACTCATTTGAAAGTTAAGAATCTTAAACAGGTAAGTCATTTATTAATCAGCTCCTCCTTTACCTTGGATTAGTTTGTTTCTCAAGTTCTCTTTCACATCAGTCCTTTTTTTTTTTTTATGTGGGAGTAACTGTACTCGCAAGAGCGGGAGGCACTGTGAGCCATTAATCCGTGCAACTGTCTGGAAGATGAGCTGCGGTATAAGAACACAGCATTTCCATCTTTTTCAGCTGCATCTCAAATGGCTGGACTGAAAGCTCAGCTGGGGAGTAAACGCTCCTCGTGAAAGAGCTGCTACAAATAATATGTATCTGTCTCTATGGCAGTGAGACACGAGCGCCATATATATATATATATATCTCTGACCACCGCTCGACGTGTTGCCCATTACTGCTCATTTACTCGGCGGGTCTCAATCGCCCTGCCGACGTCCAATCTGATGTGACGGACAGTGCTAATGCAGAGATAAACCACTATAGGCGATAAAATGCGAGGACAATAATGTGTGCTCCCATGTGAGTCCCTGAAGCCAAGGCTCCCTCTCCTGCCTCTCATTATAGCAGATGTGCGGTATACACAGGGACAGGACATGACAGGAGCTACACACACACACACACACACACACACACACATAAACTGGACCGTGAAATAGACGAGGAGGGTGGGGGGGTGCAGATTGCCTAGGAACGGTGGAGGTAGTTTATTTTGAGTGAGGATGAGATATGAGGAACTGATTTTCATTTAATGACCAGCTGTGTGATGTGGACTCATATAGACCCATCTAAAAACATTGGCTTTTCACACACTGAGGAGGGTGGGGTTGGTGTGCCCGCCGTCAGCTGGGAAGGATAATAAGATCTGGCTCCCACTGACGTGAATGGTAAGATTTGTCACTGAAGATTGTTGGGAGCAGTCTTTGAGGTGAGGGAGTGATAGAGCGCCTGAAATCTGCCTCCCTCCACTCAACCTCGCCACGAACGTAAGAGCCCTCATTATATTTTTAAAGACAGGAGCTGTGATTTGTCATTTCAGTGTTACGGCATTTCATCGACTTTGCAGTCGCTGGTTTCTGTCGGGCCTCTTGGGGGCAGCAGACGCAAGTTTTGAACACGGCGTTGATCGTCAGCTGGATTCATGAGACGACCGAACACACACTGGTTGAACCGATCAGCATCCCAATGAAGACGTAGCGTAGCTCTGGGGCGTAGCGCTCGAACAACAAAATAAGCTGCTGCTACAGCATCAGTGATATCAGACCTGGAGAGTATATTTCATATTTCATTTCACTGATAACTCTTAACTGGATACGGTAAGAGTTTGAGAGAAGGCTGCTCGGCCAGTGACCGCAGTTCAAGACTGCGTTCCAACATTTGTAAGCGTGACATCAATGTATGTTTTTAAGGAGACCTCATAACAATTTCCAGCCGTGTTTGTGGCGACAAAAAAAACAAAACATGATCTTTTCCTCCTATTCTGGTGTTTGGGTTGAGTATATACATTCAGTATATGCAAAAATGTATAATTTACTTTTACAATCAACATGTAAGAATCGGCCAACTCTTGAATTTATACCCCAAACAAATACAGTGCGGCATGTTACCAGGGTTACTGCTAATTGCTGCTAACGATAGCCGCCATTGGCTTGCTAACTCAGCTCGGATCAGAATCAGGCTAGCTGGTTAGCGTGCTAACATCAGTAGATCTGTCCGCCACACGACAACGTTATCCTGTCGTTTACATATCGCACCTGCTCCTGTGGACAACGTTCACTTTAACCAAAGTAATATTTTAAGATGACATCTTTGCTGTCACCCAAGTACGACTTGATGACTGATGGCTCGTCCAATCAGCTGCTACCTGCCTGTTTGAATGCGCCAATGACAGCTTCCCGGATGGTTCCCTTCCCTGGCGGTTGACTCGGCAGTTGAGTGTTGTCTTTTGCCAACTGGTGAAGTAAAACCTTTCACTTACTGATCTTGCAAATGTTAAATACCGGTGTATTAGCAGCGTGAGGAGGACGGTGTGTGCAAACGTGCTACGATTCGTTCCCTGCTTCACATTTTTTTATTTGCTCCTTTATTTGCTTCTAAATTATTCTTTGAGTATGAATTATTTTAACCTTATTGCGTGACCTCAAACACTTTAGAGTTCCCGTCGACGGGGTCAGAACGACTCTGAGTGAAATCAATGAACTGATTCTTCATTAAAAACACATTTTACTTTCATCATATTCAGCTTAATGACAGTAATTATGATTTTGACCTTCTAGAGATGTTGTATTATTTTTCGTTAAATCCATTGAACTTGTGCGATATAAAAATAAATAATTCACAGTTAACATGGTTCCTACACTAGCCTGAATACAAATGTGAATCTTTTTTTCTCTGATGCGTCGTAGTTGTATTGTTGATAGAAATTCAAGGTCTAGGTCGAGGGTTATAGTGCTTTTTTTTTTTTTTTGCTTTTTTTTGTGTGGATTGCATAAATAAAATCCTGCAGAGCCACGACCCACTGATAAGATAATAAAATATGCCAGAGCGCAAAGACTTTCTGAGCTGTTGCCTCTCATGACAATCTTCAATATTCTAAGTAGACATTCGGCCTCAGAGTCAGAAGTGAAAACGTTTCCCAGAGGATGTGTACTGAGATGAATAAAAAATTAAAAAAAAAAAAACACAAGAAATTTGTAAACAGGCTCGCACATCCGACGACCTTATACCAGGCGGAACATAACCGCCAGCCGTCGGTCAACGTGTCGGGACTTAAGCATTACAAAGGAGCGTATTACAGAAACAATAACTATTACACGAATAACTTGTTTGGCAAGAAGTTCAGTCGAAGCGGAAATAGGAGGCTGACGTTAAAGCGCAGTATGCGCTCCGACACTCAGAGCAAACACGCATTAAATCAAAGCAGACGGCGACGTGAACATAAAGCTCTGCTGTGCATCTGTGCATATTGTTTTTCTTCTTGTACAAACAGCTAAATCACAGCACTTAAGCGCCGGCGGAACAGATGAGACGGTGACCTTGATTGTGATTTCCCGTCACTCTTGCTTAAGGAGCACAATCGCCCCTTAACAAGATTACTTTACCTTGATCTAATGGATTTGGCTCTTGAGACAGAGTGATCTGACTGCATCTGTTGTTCCTTTTTTGTTCGTATAGAACATAAACGCTTTGTCACCACCCCCGAACAGACGAGCCCCAAACTGGTGCATTACTGCGAGGATCAATCGCAGACCCTTACCCTCGCTGCATTTCCTCAATTTGTCATAGCAGGCTGCTCTCCCTTTTTTCTTCCTCCTGTCTGTATTTCTTTTCTCCCGCGTGACAATCCCACAGGTGCACAGTGCAGCTCGCTTCGACTTGAGGCTGAGAGGCTGTTCCATTTGGCAGTTAATGGAGACCCCTCCCCTCTTCCTCCCGCGTCTGCTCCGCTCAGCAGGTTAGATTGCAGACGTCAGGTTGGAGGCTGTGACTGTCATCGCAGAATGACAGCATCCTGACCGGACAGATTCTTTGAAGCCGATGCCTCCCGGTCTGCCCTGAGGTTGTTGAGGCATGCTGGAGTCTGCCATAGGTGGAGGAGTCCTGCAGTACCTCGGCTCATTTTGATTAATGGACCTCTCTCTGCCCCTGAGTGAGCAATTATCAGAGGGTAGGCAAAGTCGTTCATCACTGTAACTGAGCAGCAGGTCTCTTCCACTGTCGAAAGTCATACCTGCAGGGCGAGGGGTCTGCGTCCACATCCCCCGCCTCCTCCTCATCCTCTTTCCTCTTCCTCCCCATCAACCACGCTACACTGCCGGCCCGTGTTTGACCAGGAGGGTCCGTCTGCGGAGGGTCACGGAGGCGGTGCGGTGTGCAACGCGGTGCTTACTAGGAGATCAGATTTCCCCACGGTAATTATTTAGCCGCTGCCTGGCCTCTCTCGCCTTGATCAAATTCAAGCCTGCACGTTATTGTGAGATCAAGTTCCCACTCAGTCCTGTGGCACCGAGCCTGGAATTCACTTAGTCTTTGCAACATGACTGGCACATGTTGTGAGCAGCCATTGTACTGTAGCTGTTAGTGGATGTGTTCGGCATACTAACTGTCTTTCACAGGCGGAAAAAAAAAGCTACAGTTTTCAATTGAAACTGACACAATCGCCACCAATTCCTACCGAGCCTGAATAAGTCTTTTATCACCAATAACAGGAACTTTATTCCGAGGTATGCGAAGGAGGTACCCTTATATCTGTTGCCATAGAAGCTCTTGCACAGTAGAGTATTATTGACATGTTCTTTAAGATGTACAGTTGCATTCATTTAGATTCTATTTTTGTCAGGAAAGGGCGTATTGTGTTGCAATACATTTGCTCGAGGCATGAACCTCAAAATGTGACGCTGAGTTACTGAAGTCCAGCAAGTCCTTGCCCGGTTTGGTGCCTTGCTTCCTGGGGCTGACCTCACTGTCACCTCTGCTCAGGCCTCCTGAAGTGGGAGCTAACTGATCCCCGTCCTCCTTCTTGCTTCTCTTTCGCCGTATCTTTGTCTTAACCAGAGTCCTGCTGTCACCTCTGTACTGTACTCCCCGTCTTCACACTGGCCTCCAGCCGTGTTCGATCCTGGTCCAGCTGCTGAGCCCTCGCCCTCCCCTGAAAACCTCCTCCGTCACCCTTGTTACTCCGAGCTCCCAGTCGGGGCAGAGTCAGCTAATATGGTCTCTACCTGCACTGCTAACCGAGCTAACGGCGTCTACAATTAGAGATTACAGTGCATTACATTTACCTCAGAAGTCGGAGCTGGGAATGATGTCATACCTGAGTTGACCACTTGCCAGTGAGTCAGAATACCAGTTCTTGCCAGGTTAGCCACTGTCAATATCAGCAACAGCAGTTAGGAAGTTGGACAGTAGTATGTGTAAGACAGAAGTGTTCATTGTACAGCTTTCACAGCTGGTGATAAGCAGAGCAGCCATCTTGGCTTTTGAGGTCGAGGGTGGTGAGGTGCGTTGGAAATCCGACTTCAAGTTGCGTTCCAGGCTGAGAGCTCAGATTTCCGACTCCCCAGTTGAAATGGAACGCACCACTACTCCGCTGATATGCTGCCCCCTATCTGTTTGGAGTATGACGTCAACAGGTGGCCCCATTCTTACATATCGCAGCTTTAAACCCACACTGAGAATATGAATATCGCCAAGCCTCGCGCCTCAGTGAGCAGATTAAAAGGCACTTGACACCTGATCAACCGCATCATGGTCAAACACGCTTATCATTTCACACTAAGCAGGCTCGCAGCAGACCCGACTGCCAAATGTGCACACACACGCACACACACACACACACACAACTGTTCACGCTCCCTCACACAAACACACACACACACACACACACCCAGAGAAAAACATACCTACAAAAGCAGTGACCTTACTACTGTTAGTGTCCATTAGTGTGACTGACAGTTGGCCCCTGAGGTTTTGTTAGTATTCAGTGGAAACTCTGACCCTTCACTCATGCAGAACTTACACCCACCCTGTCTATCTTACAAATCGTTGCGAACACACATCTCTGTATTTTATTCACATATTTTTAGACTCTCGATTTCCCCCGGGGCAACATTTTTTAGTATGCGCTGTAATGATTCTGCATGGCTGTGATGTTTGCATTTGGGCTGGGAAGGACAACGTGTTTACAGAACTGGAAGCGATAGCGGCTGTCTGACTGCCGGGGTCCGTTGCACCCGACGCTGAGTTACAAACCTGTAATCCAAAAAATCCCTTCACCCAAAATGCAATTAACAAAATAATTGTTCTCCCCTCACAGACCAACAATTTACGGGAAATTTACCTGAATCTATTGGTCGATTACCGGTTTGTCTCCCGGCTGACCCCGCCGGCTAATGGCTTTGGAGGGAGGCCAGAATCAGATTTCCTTTTAACGCTGTCTAATGGGCTGTCACCCTATACATTATGAATGCAAACCAACCAAACGCAAATCATTCCACCATCGCTATTAGGCCCTTTTTCTATTCATTGATTTCTCTCTTTACTTTTTTATCTAACGATTTCCTCCCTCCCCCTCCACATCTCTCTTTATGCACGCTGGTGAATCTGTTAAACACTTTCTATTGTAGGCTAAAAAAAAAAATTTAAAAAAAAGAGAAAGAAAAAAAGAGGAGGGAGGATTTTGGAATGCATTTGAAGTACGGAGATTTTGTTTGACCGCCCTGTTATCAAATGACAACGTGTAATGCATGCGAGATGAGCAACGTCTCTGTCACTATTTATATGTATGTATGAGTGCCTCTGTCTTTTCCACCTGAGAGGAGAGCGAGGGGCGCCGGCTTTGTTTCACTTCACCCACGTTTTGAATACTAAGCGGCCGAAAGAAATATTAGACACGTTTTTTTTTTTTAAAAGATGCAAAATATTTTTCATCTCAGACGGCCAACCAGGTTCTATGAACCGCTGGTTTTCTCATGCGTGGCTTTTTTTTTTCTCCCCAGAGTGTGTATTTCTTCGATTGCGAGATGGCAACAGTTGAAAGTAAATAATTTACTGGAGTGTGATGGGGGACATGGTTTGTTTCTCCACGTGAGTAAAGAGCTATCATGAGAAATCTGGTCAAGACATTTGCTGCTGTGCGCTGGAAATGCCAAAATCTGTGTGCCGCCACCCTCTCCGCCCTCCATCACCCCCTATATCTTGCCGTCTGCATCTTTTTGCCCATTCCCCTTGCCCTCCTTTTTTTTTTTTTTTTTTTACCATCTGTGACTGTCTTCTCCATCTCTAGCTCACATCTTTATATCGCTTCAATTCTCTCGCACGGGGAGATGGAAATTGAGTGGGAGGACTGGGTTGCAGGATAAGATGGAGGTCTCAGAGTGGACAAAAATAAAATCCAATTTCAACAAAAAAATAATAATTCCCCACCGCCGCCGCCTCCGCCGCCTTGACGTCAGCCCTGCTAGCTCTCCCTGTCCATCTTCAGCGGGAACCTCAGACACATCTCCAGAATCTCAAAACCCGACACGCAGCAGGAGGCCAGAAAGAGAGGGACCATGCACCAACCCACCTCTCCTCTCTCACAACTGAGATTGGACACACACCATTGCCCCCCCCCCCCTTTTTTTTTTT
>OMLP01007726.1:8505-20350 GCA_900302685.1 Spondyliosoma cantharus | reverse complement strand
ACGTGAGTAAGGAACGAAGGGGAGAAGGAGGGAGGGGCGGGGCATATGAAGCTTTGGCAGAGTCTTGGAAGAACAGACCAACCAAAAACAAAAAACAGGCAGAAGACAAAGACATGGGTCTGTTTGGAGAGAAAAAAAGAAAGAAGTAACGAGAGAAAAAGAACAAACCTAAATAAACAAAAGTGAGTTTGGAGTGGGAACCCAGGAGGCACCTCTGTTACTGTTACAGTTTGGAGGAAAAGGGGCACCAGACCTGAATGAACCCCCTTTTATTTTCACCTCCTTCCCACGAGGCACCACGGACATCAATGTGATCAAGCAACAGCAACACATTTCCTGTCGGACTGCAGCAAGTGCCTCAGAGGAGGAGGTTCCAGTAAAGGGGTCCATTCAGAGCTGGTCAATAAGATCCCCTTTGCTTCAAAGGTGAACCCATAGCCGTCAGTATGAATCGCACTCAAAGATCAGGATAGGTTCTGATATCACAGCCTCCCATATGCTGGACACAGACTACAGGACATTATGACAGATTGCAAATGATGCACAGTTACAGACACGTTTCCTGTAGGAGCTTCTGGACTGAAAAATCCACAACGAGATTCCTGACTTTCAAACATGGATTTCTCCGATGGCTTAAGATTGATGTTGGAAAGACTCCAACAGCAAACTTGTAATGAAACAGAACAAACGTCTGTAGTAAGCGCCCAGCTTTAGCTGTTCTCACACTCCAAACAAGTTTCCTGCTCAATACCCCCCCTCCGGCCCTCATCCACACACACAACCCCTGGAGAGAATACAGGGCTTATTCAGAGGGCTGTGATGGAGAGCCCGACTCTAATCCAAGCACAGCAGTGGCTGCAGCTGTATTGAGCTGGCCCGCCCTGCTATGTTATGTGTCAGCCGACTGAATAAGCTAGTGGTCTCTATGCTGTGACTGTATCCTGTACTGATACTGTCTACTGAAAGGCACCTGCTCAGAAAAGAAAGAGTTTAGAGGCAGCAGGAGAGGCAGCCATTACTTAACCAGTCAAAGCAGGAAAGGAGGAGTGGAAAAAGGGGACAACACAAAGGGAAGGGGAGCGGCAGACGGAGCTGGTACAAGTACTCTAACCCAAGTGTGGTGGATAAAAGTATATCATCTCATTCATGTTCATCTCATGTTCAGTGAAAATTTGAATCTTAGTCTGGCCCCATGGGAACGCACATAAAGACATTTCTGATCAACTTTGAACATTTTCAAAACAAAGTAATGTTCATGCAGCCTAGACACTGAAACAGTAAAGTCAAATAAATGAATTTAAAAAGATGAAATAAGCAAACATTGGGCGGATAAATATAGAAAACATTGCCATGTGTTGATTGCCTAAGTTAAAAGCAAACCAACAAAAACAGAAATTTGGCTGGAAACAGAAATCTGCATTAATAAAATGATCATTTGAGCCTTTGTGACATCACAAGTAGACAGATCATTTTGTTGGTCCACTTGCATTAATGAGAGCAAACATTTAAAGGTCAAATGAGGCACAGAGTCAAATGACCTCTGACCTTTCATCAAACTGCTATTTGGGGCCCTGAGGCTCAGCAGTTTTATTGACTTGAGATGCAAGAGAACATGAGTCTTTATGTATAATTGCCGTCAAAAATGGGAACATTTCACCATAATCTTCATTACATTTTCATTAATACATTGTTTTCTTTTATTTTTTCCTTTGAAATCAAAAACATGATCAGAAACATTCAACTACCACTGACTTGAACAAACACATTTGACAGTATTCACAGTCCCACCCTTGCTGGACCCCCTACCTTGCTGGAAGATGGACAGCGTTACCGAGGTAACCAGCTCGAACAGAGCCTTGATGGGTGGGAAGTGGTCCGTCTCGCTGGCAAAGATATGCACCATCTGAAACAGGCAGAGCTTTGCATCAGACACTCATTTTGTTTATTTGCACACAAAAATTCAGGTTATTAGAAGGAAAACCTTTGAATGTCTTCACTTCCAGAAACCTGATTATTGTAAACAATGTGATTGCATACAGATATTTACAATCAGATCTCTCCCCTACCCCTGACTATGTTTTTGAAACGAAAACAATTTTCGTGTACTAGTAGCATATGAAATTGCACAATGCCGAGTTGTTTTTTGTTGTTGTTGTAGCACTTGGAGTGATGGCGCAGTGAGAAAACAAGCTTTGCCGTGAGAGCATTTTTTTTTCTTAATGTGCAAATGTGTGTGAATTTTACAAATAACCTCCTCTTCAGCTGTGGAAACAGACTCTTTATTGGCTTCTTTATTTGTGCATTTCATCCGTTGAAACCTTTTATTTACATGAGATTTTTAAAAACTCGGTCACCACAGAAATATGAAAATATCCAGAACAGGATGGAACACCTAACCACACTCAGTGTCACTATCACCAGATGCTTATAACTAAAGACGGTGAGGGATCCTAACTGTGATTAATTAAACTATATTGCTGTTCCTTATTATATTGATCGCTAACCCATCTCTCTGCATGTAACCACAGAGCATACTAATCTGCGTTCATGTGTGTGTATGGACACAAGTTTGAGTGCGTACCTGTCGTGTGAGGTCCAGGGCGGAGGCCTGGGGAATTGTACTGTACATCTGCCCGAGCATCTCACTGAGCTGAGACACCATGGGAGCAAAGTCATGGAGCAGAGTCTTCACCGACTTCTCAAAGATGGCACACACAGCCTGAGGAACAACACGAGATCAGCTATATGGACAGGTCACCATATCTGATTATGTGCTCTAATTTGTTAGAAAGCAGAGGCACATGACAGTTTGTGGGCGCGCGTTGCAGTGACTCACCTCTACAACCTGCGAGTCGTTGAGCCACTTACTGAGTACAGTCTGTATGAGAGCAAACACTTGTTGCAAAACCACCACCACCTGAAAAACAACAACACTTCATTAAATAAAGGAATAAATAGAGAGTTATAAACAAGCAGCAGCATCAGATTAGCAGTCACACATGGGTGCGTGCCTATCAGCAGAATGACTAATGACTATGGTTGAGTGATAGGGCAAAAACTTCCCGTGGGCAACCCGTTGGGGGTTGAGGAGCTAATTTTGCTGTGAGCACCATGTGCCCTGCTGCTGTGTACTGGAATACAAAACCTCTAAATAGAACATGATGTAGGTTTATGCTGGCTAGTATCTATCATGCATAGATGGAGCCCACTGCCGATAGTCATTGCATCCATCTAATCATCCAACGTCACTGATGACAATGATGTGTGTGCGTGAGTGTGGTTGCTGACCGGGTTTGGTCCAGGTGGAGGTGGAGCTGTTTTGACAGGTGGTGCTGAGCCATCTGCTGACTCATCGTCCTGCTTGCTGATGTCGAGCGTGGTGAAGAGGTTGGACAGAAGCCCCAAGATGTGGATGATTGCCAGTTTATTGGAGGGATTAGGCTGAAAGGAGAAAAAGGGAAGAAGAAAAAGATGATTTTATTCTCTACCATACAAACTACAACCCCGCTGTCCATCTGGCTCATTCAGCGCATAGTGCCCGCCTTAAAAAATAACTGCTAATATGTTAAAGAGAACAAACAGACCATCTGAGCCCCACACCAGGCTGGTGGGTTTTATCATTTACAGAAAAATAGAATAGAGTGAGTAAAATGAATTATTATCATTTAATTACAGATATCTAATCTTACTTCTCATAAAAGTTAAACACAAATCAATAGGCTGGTATATCAGCACGGTGACAGAAAGAAAGGTTATGGCTCTTACTCATACTGCTTCGCTCACTGTACACACACAGGAACACACACCCCTCCCCCAGGTAAAATCATTAATTAAGGATTTCACAGGCAGTGTTTAATAACTGCTCTGTCTCCATGGTGACGCAATGGAGCCAAAAGACTGCAAAGAGGAGCCGCACCTCTCATCTCTCCTTCACCATCCACCTCCTCTCACAGAATTGAGGCTCCTACTATACAACAGTCATCAGACAGAATGAACAGTGTGTGTTTACTGTGCACATGATGCTGGAAGACAAATCAGAATGACTTCATCAGCATCAGCAGTCTGCCCCGTCAAAGATCTCAGCCATTCAACCCCTGATGTAATGTAACCCAAAGGTCTCCCCACTAGGTGCCACTATTCGTCCTGCTCCAGACGCAGCCCCTGATTTCCTAGTCTGATGTAATGCCGATAGATCACAAAGCTAGACAGAAAACAGTGAGTGAGGGAGGAAGTGGGAGAGGATGGATGAGACGGTGTTTGACTGTGTGTGTGTGAAGGTTGGGGGGGTGATACAGGTTCAGAGACAGACACTGAGAGAGAAATGAAAACCTTCATCTATGCTGACATCTCTGTTCACCCCACCCCAGGTCTTTACTGATTGTAGAACAAGGTATCAGGAATAAAATTGACTTCAACCCACATACAGGAAATATCAAACTGGGTATTTTTAGATAATAGCAGCTCCACATTTGCACCGTGCAGCATGATAGTCTGAAACTCCACGCTCGATTGAACCTGACATTTAAACAGGGGAAAAAAAATGTGTGCATGCACATGTAAAAGCATGACCTACTGTAACTGTGCCTCTGTTGGCGCTTTTATATTTTCTCAGTTTGTCTCTTGCTGTGGTGTGTGTGCGTTCGCATGAGCGAGAGAGAGTGTGTATGTGCTACTTCCATGTGAGTCACTAGCCCATGGTGCAGGGTCAAATCCAATCTGGTCCCGCAGAGAAATGTTCCACTGCAGTGACACCACACAGACACAAGGCCTGTTCTTATTGGCCAGAGTCCAACTGTGTCTGCTCCATCCTTGTGTGTGTGTGTGTGTGTGTGTGTGTGTGTGTGTGTGCGTGTGTGTGTACTGCTTGTTGGTCTGTTTACGCACCGTCTCATCTGCTAGCTTCTCCAGTTGCTGAATGTAGGGGGTGATGAGAGAGTGAAGGTTTCTTAAGATGTCTTCCACAGGGAGAGCGGATAGCAGGAAGCCGAGAGCCTGCATCAGCCACATACACTGACTCGTCTGCAAGGAAGGATGGTCGGAGGTTTAGTTTCATTGCAAAGAAACAGTGAGTTTTAAGTCTGAGACTTTTATAAAGAAAACATTTCATGTCATCTTTAGTCTGCAGGCTGCAAACACGTTACGCAATTCCTTCACAGCGTTCCTTATTTAAATGTCACTTCTGAACTGAGTGCGAAGACAAAAAGAGAAAGAACACACACTGACCTTGTGGATCTGCTTTATGAGCACCTCCTTCAGGGAGAAAAAAGAAAGTCAGATTGAACTTTCAAAAACACATCAAATCATACCCAAATTAGAAATAAAAAGTAACCCTGAAACAACAACACAACTGAGGTGATTTCAAAGAGTAATATTATTTCTGGACAGCAGTTACATCTTGATTATTACTGGCCCTCTGGCACTATTTGATCAGCTGGTTGGAAAAAGCAAGAGCATGTCACAAAAAAGGGATGTCATGAAGCCTTATCGAATCAAACTATTCTTTCAATCATTCTTTTTGAGACATCATTTATTGATTTGTCTGGCAGGAAGGTTTTCCTTGGGACAGATTTGAGAAACTGATCTTTGAAACAAATTGAATTTCTATCGTTTCTGGTTTACTGTTAAATCCCTGAAAGATGTTATTTTTGGTGAATATTATTTGAACCTGTCTGACCTTAAACTGCAAAATGCCACCAGGATAAATTCAAACTGTTGTTGCAAAAACATTTAATTTGACAATTGAAATGACACTTGTCAGGGCATGGTAGGCTGATCTTTACAAAACAATAGAATTGCTATCAGTACCAAAATAACATTTTATATAAAAAATGAAATAAAATTGTGACATTAAAATCAGAAAATCTAATCAAAGAAAGTTTTTGGTGAAATGGTGACAACCCCTGAAAGAGGGTTATATGTGAACACGTACCTGAGAGACAGCTACTATGTTGGTCGCGTAAGGTGGCAGGTCATATTTGCACTCCCTACAAATTTTCTTAAGCGTAGAGACAGAAGAAACAGAGAGGTCTGGGTTCCCCAGAGCCTGAAGCACCAAGGGCAAGACACTGCTGAGCATCACTGGGTGGTCTGCCAACCATTCAGCCAAAGCACCTGGTGAGAGATTTACAGTTCAGACACTGAGTGAGAAACAGTATGAGCGTTACTGGACCTGTGCCGTCTTCAAATTTGTTTGTACTTTTATGTTGTGTGGTAAAACTTTGTCTCACCTATGGTGAACATCACTGTGTCTGCTAGCTGGACGTTGTTGATGCTGATTCTGGGGATGAGTCCTATCAGGCCCGGGATGACGTCAGAGTAATTCACATCTATCGTCTCTGCTATGGACTGGAAGCCATAAAGTAAGGCCTCTGTGTGCTGGTAGAGGAGAATGCAGTTTTGAGGTGACAATAAAATGGCAAAGTAACAGAAAAGCAAAATGAAAATAAATAATAAATCATGTACATTTACATAATAGCTTACTTTTTTACTTTACTTTATTTTGATTTGAGAATGTATACTTCATGCAAGCTAACACCAGTATAATGATATGAAAAATAGGAAAGAAAGTACCGGTCTTGAAAAGCTGGTTTATTAAATCTAGTATGACACATTTCCAGGACTGGCTTCTGTGCAACACTCAAAATATTTCAGATTTTCTCTTAGCTCGTCCGTGCATGTCTCACCCACCTGCCATGATGTGGGCTGCTCTGCATTAGTCAACAGTCTTCCTAGTTTATCATACAGGTTACTCAGCAGCTCTGCTCCCAGCATCTCATACACATACATGAGCGTGTCTGAGATATCCACCCTGAAGGACAGACATGCACAAACAGACAGTTTAGGGGCACACAAGCTTGAGTCCGTATCCGCTAATCTATTTGCCAGACAGGTTTTGCCCTCTCAGCTGCCGGTCCAGTGAGAGTCTATTAGAGAAAAACACACTCACATGCTGACCAACGATTCTGTCAGCGGGTAATTTCTGAGACACTCAGACCGTCACTGAAACACTTGCATGCAGCAGTGAGCAGAAAAAAATAGGCATGTATAATACAGAGACAGGCTCGGCCATACGACACACACACAAAAACACACCTGTAGATCCTGAATTGTTCTTTCTCGTCACAGGACCAGGATGCGTACTCCTGGTCGGTGGGGAACTGAGCTTTGTGTAGCAAAACATCCACCAGCTGGAAATACACCGGCCTGTAGACTTGCAGATACACTGCCTGCTTATCAGACTCGAACGACATTATTTCATCCTGAGGACAAAGTACGGAGAGATACAAAATAATGATGGGTCTGGAAAATTAAATCATTTATGCACTTATTTTATGCAAAATAAGAGCATCTGTTATGCTTCAAGCAGGCTATGAACTCAAGTAAATTTAATCCTACAGTATCAAGCATTCTTTAATCACTGAGAAAACTACCCCACTATCAATTATCAAAATAAAATTACACATATCCTGCTTGCACAAACCAAGAAATCAGATATGTTGGATAGCGCAGAGGACAAAAAGCAAATGTTTTCAGACAAACTGTCATATTTTATTATTTTGGAAACTGCAGACAAAGAGCAGTGACACCCCAGAGAGTAGCACATTAATCCAATTTGATTCAAGGGGGTGAATACAGTTTATCTTAAGATGACCATTTCCAGCAAGTGCCTATTGAGCCTTGCCAAGCTACAATGAGCACAGCTTATTTTGTGGACTGGTTTTATGTCCCTGGAGAAGACGAGGCTTGAGAAAAATCACGAAAGATGGAAAGTATACAGTACCTTTCATTTGTCAAACTACCAAAACATTACTGCAATACTACATTACAAGACAGAATAGCATCAGATTTCCAACATTGCTTACTTGTAGTGTGTACCAGAAGGTGAGTGTGAGTGAGCTCGTGGTCTCATTGACCGGGTAGTGGCCAGGGATCCCTGTGCAAAACATGATCATGTTGACTAAAGCCAGGAAGCTCTGCCAGTGATCCACTTGCTCCAACAGAGTCCTAGACACAGAGGTGGGTGGAAGGGAATAGAAAGAGAGAGACAGGAAAAAAAGGCGTAATTTGGCAGTTGTCCAGTGCAGTTGGTTCACAGGCGAAATAGCAAATTTCACTCTCCTACCCCTTTTCCACCAACCGGGTTATGAGAGCGGTTCCGCTGCACACAAACCGATTTTAAACAGTTAGGAACATCAGAATTGTAAACCAAAGTGGGTGTGTCATATTCTAGAGGACGTTGTGCATTGTGCAACAACCTCCGTTGAAGACACATTCTTTATTACAATGGGTCCACTTCAAATGGGTGGAAATGCAGGTTAGGTTGCACTAAGGTTGCAACAATCTTAAACGGAACCTGTTCATGAACCAGACTTATTCTGGTGGAAAATGGGTCTCTATGTGGTATTCAATCAGTAGATGCAGCAAAACAGAAAAAAACTACATAGAGAATTCACAGTGAGACATTGGACAGACTATTGCGCAACTGGTTTAGGTGTGAATTCATGTTAAGAGTGGCTTTTACATATCATTATTTATATGTGTTCCATCCCAAAATTGAATAATTACAGCATTTAGTCATGTATGGTAATCATTTAGGCCAATAAAATGCACGGTGATTCAAAGTTTTTCATTATCTGAATCGAGGGTCTGAGGATAGAGGGGGTTGTATGCTGTACAGATTGTAGAGCCCTTTGAGGCAAATTCTGTATTTGTTATATTGGGCAATATTAATTAAATTGACTAGATTAAATCTTTCAATTAAAAAAAAAAAAACAACACACACCTAGAGTGGTTTTCTCCCAGTGTTACGGCGATCCGGCAGATGCCATGGCAGGTCTCCATGTCTCCATTCTGAACAGCCTCTCTGAGCTGCTCCTGGAGGGCCAGCACTTGAGGAACCAGTTTCAGCAGAGTGTTCACATATCTACAATCCATGGACACACAAAACGCAGATGGAAAAAAAAAAAAATTAGGAGTCCAGTTAATTTAAACAACAACACAGTGCTGTACAGGTGAGAAGAGCATCACATGCACAGCTGGGGAGCCTCCACTGGTGACTATAACACTGACTCACACCGCTCACAGCGAGGTTGATGTATTTATTGCTCCTTCTCAAGACAAGTGTTTATTTCACATTAAATCAGAGTTCAAGTCAGTCCAACCTCTGATCCAGCACACCCACCCTAAAAAACCCACACATCTACCAGGGAACCAGAAAATCTATTCAAAGCTCCTGCTCAGAGCTGCACCACTGCTGTCAGTTATTATTCTGTCTTCTTCCTGCTGTCTCAGCCATATATAATTCCCTCACTCTAAAAACACACGCATGTGCTGCTGACACAAACACCAACTCACATAGACACATGAGTGCACACACGCTCAAACACACCCTGCATCACAGGCTCAGATCTGGTCATGTGACCACATCAGACAACATCCTCCTGTCAACCTTAATGACGGCAAGAGAAGGGGTGACATTTGGAGATGAAGGGCATGCGTGTGTGTGTGTGTGTTTGTGTGCCTGAATGTCACTGAGGAGATTATGTGCACGTGTGAATGCTATAAATGTAAACCATATTATGTGTGTGACAGTCCCAGCGGGGTTCTGTGGTATGCAGGAGGTGCTTCATCTTTCATGAGAACATCAATATGGAGGACATGGGTCCAGAGCCATGAATATTCAACAATGACACAGCAAGGTTGAGTGAAAAGAACAAAAAAACGACAGAAATGAACCGGAAAAGCTACCATACTGTGTTTCCAGGTAGAGCTAATGTAGGGCTGCAACCAACTATTGTTTCCATTTTTTCAGCTAATCATCTAACAGTTTAAAGGTCCAGTGTGTATGATTTAGGAGGATCTATTGTCAGAAATTAAATATAATCCTTTCAATTCTGTTTTCATGTCGTCATGTTGAATTGGAATTAGAGGTGTGGACATTTCTCGATTATAAGATGATAAGATGAGCTGATGTGGAAGACTCTGCATCGATGCAGAGACAGAGCATAATCGAGAGTCTGCAGTTTATGTTGACTGTTGATATTCCGGCCTCAGCTGGACAGTAACGTTACGTCACGATTTTTCTCCCATGCTTTGAATTATGGGCAGACATTCAGCTAATGCTACTTATCTAGGAGGTATGTCGGGGGGAGGCAGAAATCATCTGCGAGCGATTTAAAAAACGTAGTATATTTCAAAATGGACATCTCGGGGCACATGTCGGATTTTCTGAAATTGCAGTAAATTACGAAGTAGATGAGACGCACGCTGAGCGGGACTTCTGCCTCGCAACAATTACTAATCATGTTTCACCTAAAGCTAACATCTGTAGCCATAAACAATGACTGTTACATCAAGCCCAGCTAATCCACCAAGATCCAAGGAGGCGCTGCTGTACTTTGCCGTCCAACTCTGAGAGAGGTGTGTGCAGCAGAGTCAATAAATGCTTTATCTTAAAGGTGCCATGTGAAACCAATATCATGGTAGATTACAACATATGACTAAGGCACTGCAGATGGATAAATGTTTTGTTTTTGTAATGTTTATGTTTTGAAAAGATGTAGCTTTAATTTTGTAGATTGCTGTAGTCTGATTATTTGAATCTCTGAATAAAAGGGGAATACAGATGATGAAAAAGCAGCCATGTGCAGTAATACAGATCATTAAGGACGCCATACTCTGAGATGCATCTAGAATCATTTTGCATTCAACGTGAGGCCAGTGAACATTCACACCTCTAATTGGCAAGTTTCTTTTTACAGTAACCCAGAATGAGTGAACACTGGCTCTAGAGGACCTTTCAGATATTTTGGCCATCGTGGAGGCGGGTGAAAAACGAGGGGTGCACAGTTGGATGCCATCTGCAACCACATCGCTAGACACCACTAAATCCCACACACTGGACCTTTAAGTCATATAATGCCCCAATAGATAGTGAAAATTTGTCCAACCACCAATAAAAAAAACTCTATATCTACTTGATTTGCAGTGCCAAGGAAATTGTTTGATTTATAAAACTGTTTCTCTCCAGTGAATAATCCATTAATCTACTAATTTTCAGCATTTCCCTTACAGAGCTGCACCCAAACACAAGAGGCCACTGGCTCGACAAAATGCCTCCGATATGCATCCTCAGCTCTGCCCATCTTACCTCGGTCCTGAAAAGCATTTATAATTCTAATTTCCCTCAGGCCCCCTTACAGGCTGAGGAACCCGATCTATGGTCCTGCGATATGAAGCAAAGTCCCCTACTCAGCAGCCCACACTGACTCAGCCTTCTCTGGAGAAGGGCTCCACCCTGCTGAGATGTGATGAGCGTGAGCCTGGACTCATCTCATAGGCCTGTACCTGTGTATATTGGCCTACATCCTCAGTGTTTGGCTGCCTGAGTAACCCTATGAAAGCAGCGCCGGCACCGCCTGCAATTTACTCTGAGTGAGTGACCGTGAGTATATGTCTGTGTGTGTGTGTGTGTGTGTGTGTGTGTGTGTGTGTGTCAGACAGCACTCATGCACTCAGAAGATCATTCATTTTTAACAAGGTGCTTTGCAAATGCAGGTCATGCACTGTTAGCTCAAGAAAAGAGGAGCTTGGTGTGTATGTGGTGCGATTAAAAATACAGAATGGATGTGTGTGTGTGTGTTTCCCCATTTCTCTCATAAGGGATGACATTCTGGAGACTCCTCCGAGACCGTCTACTGCAGCCTCCTCTCCCCTAACTCATACTTGCCTGTCCTCTCCTCTTCTCTTTTGCTCCCTGCCCTGATGTTATACACTTTCTGCCTCCTTCCTGACTCCTCGTTTATTCTCTCCCTCTCCATCCACCCCCCACCCCAACTGCCCCCCC
>OMLP01007703.1:30214-42451 GCA_900302685.1 Spondyliosoma cantharus | reverse complement strand
GTTTAGGAGTGTGTTTATGGGATTTTTTGACCATTCTTCCAGAAGCGCATTTGTGAGGTCACACACTGATGTTGGACGGAAAGGCCTGGCTCTCAGTCTCCGCTCTAATTCATCCCAAAGGTGTTCTATCGGGTTGAGGTCAGGAAGTTCATCCACACCAAACTCTCTCATCCATTTTCTTTATGGACCTTGCTTTGTGCACCGGTGCACAGTCATGTTGGAACAGGAAGGGGCCGACCCCAAACTGTTCCCACAAAGTCAGGAGCATGGAATTGTCCAACATTTCTTGGTATGCGGAAGCATTCAGAGTTCCTTTCACTGGAACTAAGGGGCCAAGCCCAGCTCCTGAAAAACAACCACACCATAATCCCCCCTCCACCAAACTTCACACTTGGCACAATGCAGTCAGACAAGTACCGTTCTCCTGGCAACCGCCAAACCCAGACTCCAGATGGAGAAGCGCGATTCATCACTCCAGAGAGCGCGTCTCCACCGCTCTAGAGTCCAGTGGCGGCGTGCTTTACATCACGGCATCCGACGGCTACATGAAGTTTGGAGGTCTGTATCGATTGGCTCCGCAGAAAGTTGGCGACCTCTGCGCACTATGCGCCTCGGCATCCGCTGACCCCGCTCCGTCATTTTAGGTGGCCTACCACTTCGTGGCCGAGTTGCTGTCGTTCCCAATCGCTTCCACTTTGTTATAATACCACTGACTTGTTCTACAGGTGGCATCCTATCACAGCACCACGCTGGAATTCACTGAGCTCCTGAGAGCGACCCATTCTTTCACATATGTTTGTAGAAACAGTCTGCATGCCTAGGTGCTTGCTTTTATACACCTGTGGCCATGGCAGTGATTGGAACACCTGATTTCAATTATTTGGATGGGTGAGTGAATACTTTTGGCAATAATAGTGTATGTGTCCAAGCTGCGTACCCGTGCTTGTGCTCGTGCATGAGCAACCATACCATGCCGAAGCAGCACACCTCTTCCATCCGTGCCAGGGCCACGAAACGGAGCGCTTACATGAGTCAAAAAATCTTGACTTCGGGGGTCAAACGGTATGGTTTGCCTGGCGTGGGTGTGACCTCAGTCTGTACTGACAGGAGGGCTTTTCCGGGAAATCACCAACTCCTGATGACAGACGTGTGTGGGCGTTCACTGCTGCCCCAGATACAAGTAACCTCCCTGATGCTGTTGAGTCATAGTACTGCATGAGTAGTTCACATGCATTGGCATTGCCATGATGGCAGAATAATGTCAGTTGCTTAATCCATTAATCCAAGGTTTATGCTGTCAAATGCACATGAACGTAAACATAAAGGGCAACAGCTTTAAAACTTAAACCCTTTTTTTTGCACACTAAGCATGGAAGGGTTGAGAGACAGGGATTCATTTGTTAAGATTAATGATTCTTTCTCCCGCAAAGTTTGAAAAGCAACAAGGCAGAAAATACAAATGAAGCAGGGTGTGTCGGAAGTATAGTCTGCAGCATAGTCTGCAGCCTTTATTTGGACGAGTTGAACAGAAAATAACAATTACCACGAAGCAGGTACAAAGACTAGCGCGTGAGCTCATTTGAACCAAACCGAGAGTTCACTCCTCGTTCTTTTCTTCCCCTGCAGCCTTCAGATGACGACACCGTCAGCCTGCACTCTCAGGTCTCAGAGACAGCCCGTGCTGACGCCCTCTCACTCCTCTCCAAAATGGATTCTTGCAAAGGTTACCGAAAATAAGTATCACATATTCCCCCTTGAAAGCAATAGCAGAGACTCGGGGGTTTTGAATGAAGTGCCTAAGAATATTGAGAGTTTATATGACGAACGCGGATGCTTCCTCCCTCTATCAGATCAGGATCTCTATGACTTTATAGAGCCAAATCCGGACGAGGATCCTGCTCTGTCAGAGTGTGATGGGCAGCAGAGCAGCACTGTGTCTTGTATAAAGGTATGAATCACATCTGTTTATTAATAGGGCGAATACAGCCAAAAACAGAAAGTTATTTCAAGACAATCGGTGGAAGGTTGAGAGGAGACTAAATCAATGTCAGCGGATTGGTTCCTGACAAAGTGCGCGCGTGTGTGTGTGTCTGTATTTTTCAGGAACTGGAAAAAGTTCTTAACATGTCCCACCAAAGCAAAGAAAAAGACAGCTGGAAAGAGGAGTCAGGGTGAGTTCTTCAGTCAACCAGGCTAACGCTTTACACCTCTCATCATGTCTTATGCATCACCAATAAAAACGAATGCAAGTCAACCGGGCTGCACAAAGAGTTCCGTGGAACTAAGGAGTCACCTGTTCAGGGATTCCAATGACTCACCGGGGCTGCAGTTACAGTAAAAAACTTTAAAAAAATAAAAATAAAAAAAATAAAAACGTTCCCAGAAGCACTGAGCTGCTCCTCTGCAGGGTTAATCTAACGTTTTCGATATTATTCCAATTCACCTTTATTTGAATATAGTGCAGCACTAAAAAGCGTTGAGATATCTGAGCAATTAAACGGCGCTGACATGTGCTTACAGCAGCTGACAGACGGTGAACAGATCCTCGCAACACTTGCTGCAAAGAGTCATTGCATGCCTCAGCTTGAATATTTTTACAGCTCAGTGTCCTGTGAAGAGGCTTTCTGAATTTGTCGAGTAGCAGATGCCGACGGCCCTCTCTCCTCCTTACAGACCGATTAAGTTGTCTGCAGTATGTGTTTTGCACGCAATGTAATTGTCAATGTTCAAACCTTGTAGAGTACAGTACAGTGTGTACAGTGTTTAATCGCAATCATTTCACTTCCAGCTCTGATAAGGAGCAGCTAGTGGAGGAGGAGGATGACGAGCTGAAGGAGGTGCTGGATCTGAGGAAGATTGCCGTGCAGCTCTTGCAGCAGGAGCAGCAGAACAGGTGTGTGGTTTTCCCCTCGGCGCGACGCTACAGAAAGCGAAAACACTCTGTGCTGCTCTGTTGGTGTTTGATTTGAGTTCGCCGCTCTGCTTGCATCCTCCTCTTACTTATGTTTCGCTCTGCTTCACCGCGCGACGTGTCCGAGTCTGATAATGATTGTCTTTCGCATGCAGAAACTGAAGAACGCACGAAAAGACCCTCTCTCATTCTGTTTACCTCAACATCCCGACAGTTTTTAAAAAAAATATATATATATTTTATCCCCCAAGTGTCGCTCCATCATGACCTTTTCACCTCTGCAAATCCTTATCAGCCTCGCGTCACTTTCTCTCTTGTTTCCCACTTTTCTCTCCCTCAACTCTGCTGCTGAACGTTCGATGTGCGGCTTCTAGACGACGGTCCTTAATTTGCAGAGCAGAGAGTCTTATCCACCGACGGAGGGTGACCGGCCGGGCACACAGGTGGATGGACTTTCTTTATCACCACCTACACACTGTTTGTATGATAACCACAGGCCAAATTAGTTGATACCAGAAGGCCATGTCCTTGTCAGTGAGTCACGATGAGGAAATCTGAGCTGTTTCTATACTTGAATGAGAATTGTTTTTCCTCCTATCCATTGCGCAGAAGCGTTGCCCTTTGTTGCTCAGTTGAGGGCCCTTCTGGAAAATCTGAGTTAGCACAGGATTTCTATTTTATCAGGACATCTATGCTTGTAAGTGTGTTTTTCCGTAAACAGATGACGTGATTCAGGTAACATGAGTCGCTGCTGTGGATGAATGACCAACACTGGGACAATTCACCTGCATCATGGAACAAAATCATCTGGAATTATTTTTGTGTCGCCTTATAACCGCACCTGCTTCTGCTTCCATCTGCAGGTTCCTGAGTCACTCTGGGGGCTCCAGCAGCAAACCGAGGCCCCCGCCTCAGTCGGCTCGTAGGTATGTGCCGTTCGGTCACATTCACAGTGGTGTCATGTAGAGGGCATGTAGTAATGGTGACCGCAGGCCGAGTAATACAATCCGCTGTGATTGTTATTTACTGTAGTTGATCCCAGCTGTTTTACGAAAAGCTTGTGTGCCTAAAGACGGTACGTTTTGGGGGGAATTCCATGTTTTTCTTCACACAATACGGTGTAGTCAGGTTGGTTTTATGGAAATAGTATGCAGACATCTCCCCTTTTAATACGACGTGATAAACTCCATGCCAGAAAGGGCTAGTAATCTTTTATAGGGTTCCAATTAACCTCCATTTTCCTTCTTAATCAGTTGACTATTTTTTTTTAAAGTCCAATAATCCTAACCAGAAACATTTAAAATGTTATAAAAAATAAAGAACAAAAGATCAAGTGTCCAGCATTTCTGCTTGATAAGTGAGAGGCAAATTATTTTAGCATGACTCATTCACTTTCTTTGTGAAACCATGTTTAGAGTAATCACAGAACAGACCTCTCCTTCTCGTCAGTCATGAGCCATTTGGATTTTGACCGGGCTCTTATTCCAATTATAAGTTGAATGTTAGGGTCCATCTTTGCCCCTTGTGTCATGCCCCTGCCTGTTTGTGCAAATTCTAGGGTCTCTGCCGAGGTAAAACCATAAGATAAGAAAACCGTATTGCTTTTTAGCAATTAGGATCCCAAATCCTGCGGCCGGTCTGGCAAACAGTCATGTTGTGTCGGTGTCGATCAGATCTTGTGTCGCAGTGGACTAACCTGACATTCACAACTACCTTATTGAATGTCCGGGTGATATATTTCTGTCATCTGTCCGTTTTCCATTACATCGCTGTGGCGAACCAGATCTGTTTGTATTGATGCAAAAAAAAAACTTTCTAGGCGCGGTGCTTCTAGCTTTTCTAGCAAGTTGTAACGTGACAAGTAACCCTGTCATCTATCGTGTTTATATGTCACCTGAATGTGAAACAAGTCATCTGATGTTACTCATGTCTTTATCCTAGTGCTTCTCTGGATGAAGGAAGTAGCGGAGCATCGGTGCTTAGCGGACAGGTAAAAAAACACAAGTGATATTTCACATTTCTCGTATCTCTCAGTAACTTACTTACTACCTCCCATTCCTTGTGTCACGTTGTCTCTCTGGAGGAAGCAATGATGATTCTAATTTAAAGTGTTTGCCTTTGCAGCCGTCTTCTTCCTGCTCCTTTGATGGCAGCCTGAAGACGGATCAGTCGGATTCAGAGCCAAATTGGCCCGAGGTCCCGCCTGTGCTGAACCAGAATGAAGACCGCAGGAGGAACAAGTACCTGAGAAAAGATTATCTGAAGGTGTGAGCGCGCACATTTCCGCAGTACGCACTAATGGCCTGACAATAAATTCTCGGTTGTTTTTGGTAGATAAACGTCTGCAAAATTCCCGCTCCTACGCAAGTTTAAGCGAACATGAATAGGAACGAAGCCAAATAATTAGTATCAAATAATTAAAAGACGTGTGTCTGTTCTCTCCTGACAGTACAAGTGTCAGAGCGCTCGGAAAAACTCCAGTGGAAATGACGACTGCGAGGTGGGTGTGACAAAAATCCGGAAATCTACAGAGCTTGTTGTCTCGGGACATCTTTTCAGAGCTCTAACAATGCCTGACTTTGATTGTGACAAATGTTTGGTCTGCAGGAGGGCCTGCGCAGCGCTGACTTCAGCACCACTCTGACGGTGTTTGGACTAAAGCCAAGATCAGGTAAACCACAAGCGCTTGTTGGACACCATCATTACTGTGGCACAATCTTTTTCCTTTTCACTGGGTAATAATCATGGCACCTGGCCTTGAAAATATGTTGCCAAAGGGTTATAATCATCTACCTGTGCAGTGGAAATGTGTGATATCACCCGTGCCTGCGAGGGTATTCACATCAAGCGTGACCTCTTCTGAAGAAACCAAATAGATACTTAGAGCTTAAGCGGGAATGAAAATTAAAATAGCAAATAAAAAGAGTATAAATAGAACTTAGCTTTTGGGGCAGTTGGCTTACAGTTGCTTCAATAAACAATGAGACAGTGCTTCATTGTAACCCATATCTGTTGCGATGTGAAGGCTCTTCAAATGGAGCCAAAATATTTTCTTTAGGTGGAGTCCTCCTTTCTCTGGAAGTGGGGGAGGTTTCTGAGGAACTGTTGATCTGTTCTATATCAGTCCATTAGCAGTCAAGTCAAGGCACAGCAACCCGGGACTCTTTGTCTTTTGCTGACAAGCTTTATGTATGTGCACCAAGAAATCTCGTTTCAGTGCAACCAAGACATCTTGTGAATTCAGTCTTGTTATAAGTTGCTTGTAAAATCACGTGGAGTGGAAGAAGTGTTCAGATTCTCAGGTAGGAGTACTAATACCGCACCGTGAAAGTACTCCGTTAGATTTAAGTCATTAGAAATGGTTCTTAAAATGTAACAGGAATATCAAAAATAGAAGTAGCCTCGTCAATGTAATAGTGTTCTCTCATTACATTATTATTACTCGAGCAGAAACCCATTGTTTTCAACTGCTTGCACTGCGCCACTATGACTTTTCCCTGCTTCAAGCAACGTGACACCGTGACTGCACTAAACCCAGTGGCGAGCACAGTGTAAATGAAGCTGAAGTTACGCATTTTAAGATTAAAATGCATTAGTGTGGATGTAGCCTCAGATCAACACTAGGTGAGCGTTACCACGAGTCGGTATGTGCCGATGACACTCGGGAGAAGAACGAAAAAGCATCTTTCCCATCGAGGAGAGCCTTCAGTGCCGTTCTTGCTCTTCGTTCAATGACACAAACTCTCTGTTCCTGATGTAACGGAAGCAGAATCTACGCTAACCTCTCGAGGAGCCGACATTGTTGTTCCAGCCGCTTGACGTCACACTTAAACCACAACTGTGCCTGCCAGTATTTCCTCATAGAACACTGCCCCACATTGATTTGGCATTTGATCCTACTTTGTGTTTGGCCAAAAGTGCATAACTTGAAACCTGGCAAGGCTTCCTAAAGAATCACATGATCACATGACCTCAGGAATCCAGCCGCCTCACAGGGTAACAGGGCTGAAACTAAAGACAAAGGCATCGCAGTTACGAATAACCGAGGAACCAAAGTGACAGGTTAACTGCAAACCAGCCACCCTTGTTTTTTTTTTCAAAATAGTGTGCACAGATCCACATATTCATCTTGCAAAAACCTACTGTGATGAATAACACCCCGAGGCACAGGACTTCTACTGCTTCAGGAATTTGTGCAGTAATTCTAACCAAACTTTTTCCGGAGAGTTGTGACATATTCACGTGCCCATACTTTGTCGCAGGTAGGACATAAAGATAAAAGATTACGGCAGAAGTTTGAACCATTCCTTGACTTTTTCTTAAAATAAAGATGGCACAGTAGATAAAAAAAATTTTTTTTCTTCAGATTTTGCAAGTATATACCATCAGATATCGGGCTTTGGTTCTTGGCAGACTTTACTGGACAGCATAGGTGGAATGTGTGTCTCTTATCTCTTATCACACTGTCCTGAATTTGACCTGCTCGGGTCGTCAGTCGTTGCCGTTTCAAGGATTTTCTCTGTGTCACTATCACTGCGTGTTACCTGGAAACTGAGAGCAGCGTTCTTTTCGTTTATCATTCCAGCCTTCACCAGAGGAAGCCGACAGGAGTACACCTCCACAGACCCCAGTTTCACCATGAGGAGGAAGATGGAGCACTTGAGGGAGGAAATGGAGCAGATAGGACTCTTGCGGCAGGTCAGACGCCTCACACTCTGTTTATGCATTTTGCACGAAGCACAAGCCAAAGCCTGCCAGATCCTGCTTTTGTTCCATTGTTTGTACCTTGATGTGAACAAGTGACCTCAGTTAAAGGTACGGAAGTGTCACGTCGGCACTTGGTTTTGTAAGAAGTTGAGTCATGCTGAAGTGACTCATCTGGTTGTGAAAGGCCTATGATGTACATGCATACATTTTCCTCAACTTTCACTTGTGGGACGATCATGACACCTCACCACCACGACGCTGTTGCTTCCCGAGTTGAGAAACGACCAACTTGCCTGTCAGAGTTTGTATTTTACTTTTAGTAGTACTGCTTTGTAGAATTGATAGATTTTTAGCACTAGTGCTTTTTGGTAGTAAGACACGTAGTTTTTAGTAGTGATAGTTGTACTTTCTCAGCAGCTGTTGTAGTTTATGTCAGGGGCGCGGGGGTAATGAAGGCTTTGGATCGCTAACCCTTCACTAAATTGTACTGCTGTAGTCTATTTTTCGTGTAGAGTGATGAATTGCAGCTCTATCTGCACGGTAATATGCGACTCAGGTGGCTTGGTCATGAAAATTAACCTTGTGATTTATACGGGATGGAATTTAAAAAAAAATATTTTTTTGGCCTTTTACCGGCTTTATTGACAGAACAGCTGAAGATATGATAGGAAACAGGATGAGGGAGAGGGGGAGTGACACGCGGCAAACGGCGCCCACGCCGGGACTCAAACCCGGGGCCGCCGCAGCGAGGACAAAGCCTCTGCGCCCTAGGGGATGGAATTTGAGTGGCCGATTTTTGCTGCAGAGACATTGCGCACATGGATGTTTTAAAATACTAAAAGCAGCCTCTCTAATCATTAAATCATATCATTAAAGGAAACACTGTATAAAATTGCTTAATTCATGCAGGATCCAGCCTTCCTATTAAAGACTATTCACAAGTCTTTTTTTTTTCCGATTGTGGATACGCGAAACGTAGCGATGGCAGAAGCGAGTTTTGTACACATCATTTGAGCTATGCTGGCACGCGGTTTAATACTTTTTATGGTGTCTGAAGACAGTGCGGTTGTGAACATAATGACGTTGTCTTCCATGGTCGCCAAAACAAGGCTGCCAAGTGTTCTGGGAGAGGAGGAGATGGCTCATATCTAGCCTTTGATGTGAATGACAGTATGTTTGCCGAAGCAATTTAAATGTCAGAGAATCGCTCCTGTATGACCACAAATTTGCCTTTAGGAGCTTCACAATCTTTTCAGCACATGTCAATCAACATGCTCAATCCCTACAACCGCAATGCAGTAGGAGGACGTCGAGCAACAAAACAAGATAACAGACTAGAAAATCGTACGAGAGGCAGAGCTCAAGAGCAACGTTCACACAGATCGGAGCAAGAAAGCAAACGTACAGATAGAGAGAGAGAGAGAGAGAGAGAGAGAGAGAGAGAGAGAGAGAGAGAGAGAGAGATGCGAGCACAAGTTTGAATCTCCCGTTGGAGGAAGATCCAGATTCTGATGGAATTGGTGTTATAATAGACAATGATGATGTGATTGGAAGTGAATAAGCAGAATGAACAGAATGACAAACGACTCTTTGGAGCACCAGAATATAAACAGAGGCGTTGTTATGAAGCTGAGCAGGGGTACAGAAACAGAGGAGAAGCAAAATCTGTCAGACTCTCAGGCGCACCTTAGCGATATATAAAAAAAATAACACAGTGTTCTTGGATTAAAAAAAAAAACCTGACCGATGAAATAGAAGACAGCTGAAAGAGAAGATTCTGGTGACAGTGATTGTCTAGAACTACAAGGATGGAGACATGAAGTCATGTGAGGACATGACAGAAAGGCTTTTCGGGCACTTTGTTAATAAGAAGGGCACTCGCAGACCTCTGGCAATAGTCTTTCTATGATATGCAAATCTAGAAGTGCAACCGCTCCTGTTGAGATCTGCTCCAAAATGTAATTGGCTCTGTCTTGGCCCATATTGCTACACCCTTTCATGAAAATCAGGCGTGTAGATTTTCCTTTATCCTGCTGCCAAACAGATCAACTGAGACCCTGACCCTTCTGGGAGGTAATTACACCGAAAAAAAAAAAAAAACTGCAACCCGCAAAGATGACTAATGACAGGATGTATGACGGTCAAAACACGTGAACGACGTGCTTTGCCCACCGGTTTCTGAGCAACCAGATAACATCACGCCTCTGACAGATGTTCCGCTGTTAGTACACGTCTACAAATGCAGTTCCAAAAGTTAAAATGATCTGATAACTTTGACGGAAGTCGACACAAGTCACGGTCTTTGAGGGGTTTTCCCAAGCAACGTTTTTTCAAAAGTAATGTCAAGATGGGATACAATAAAAACAGATAAGACGGAGAGTCTCTGAGCGTAGGGTGAACAACAACAGCAGCAAACGCAGGACATGCCCGGATGCTGCTTTTTTGAGAAGAACTGAGCAGACATTCCCTGTTCTGGCAAACCACCGACCACTGACTTCTTTCACAACTCAAGTTGGGTGGGAATGTTTTTTTTTTCAACACTGTAGGTCAGACAAGGGTTCAGTGAGGGGCAGGAGAATGAACAAGCAGGCCGCCCACATTCAGCACTAGGGAGCATCTTTGACCACAGACAGGAGACACAGACAAGACCATCCATCTTGCTCAACCATGATATGCCTTTGTTTGTGAGAAGACGGAGAGCTCATGTGTTCATGTCGTCGGTGCGTTTTCGCAGAACATAGAGTCCAGACTGAAGGTGCTGCTCCCGGACGATGTCGGAGCTGCTCTGATGGACGGGGTGGTCCTCTGCCACCTAGCCAATCACATCTGTCCCCGGTCTGTCGCCAGCATCCACGTGCCGTCTCCTGCAGTGGTAAGCAGATTCTCGGAAAGTAACACTCTGTTTGATTCAATGCATTTTCTTTTCTCACTCTGTGTAGTCCGTCGTTTTGACTTGTAAAAGGCATAATTATGTAAGGTTCCACTTCAGAAAATGATTTTGTTTGTTAAGTGACTAACATGATTGATAATCTTGCCTCCAGCCGAAGCTCAGCATGGCAAAATGCCGTCGGAATGTGGAGAACTTCTTGGACGCCTGTAAGAAGATGGGCGTCACACAGGTAATATTATCAATCCATCATTCTCATTCATGCATTGCACACCGCACCTGTTTCACCCAGATTTACGATCTCAATATTAACAGTCGAGCTCCTTAATGAAGTTATTCGCATAGGTCCTGTCACGCACACACTTGCTGGTCTTGTGCGATTAGTGCGGGCTGGCCTTGAGCCTCCCTCTGACGGAAAAAACGTCCCATCGATATTCTTTCAAGATCTGTCAAATGTGTGCCTGATTTTTGAAATTTCTTTTTAAAAGCAATCTACCGCTCTAGACATAGAAATAGATGAAAGAAGACGTGTTTCAGACTCTCGGAGACGGTCCACCTCTCATCCAAGAGTCTCCTTCGGTTCTAACGAACCGGAGGGGCGTCGCAGGCGTTTAAACGCTGTGTGGGAGTGTCCTTACAGAGTCGTTAAGGACAACCGCACGTGTCCTACGATACAGCACCGTGACGCGGATGACTGAAAACCTCCATCAAACATATTAAAGGATCACTCCACCCAAATTACAAAAGCGATTTTTAAAAAAAAATTTTTTACGCAGCTCAGTTGGTAATGATCCACGCAGGCAGGTCTTTTTGTTGGAGCTAGAAATGGCCACGATGATTTTGTTACATTTAACCGCTGATGAACAATAAATATCAGATACCAAAAATACATCTTTGAAATATGAATGAATTGAAATCGTTTTTTTTCCAGTCACAAAGGCTTTCACGTTCCTGAAGCCTGAATATCAACGATCCAAAACGTAACTGTGTTTTTGCGAATGAATCAAGATTTTGACATTGCACAGCTGTAACCGTGAAATGATTAAATGCTGTAAATTCAGTGCTATTTGATTCTCAGCTCACGAGTAGGGATTTAATTTCATAACGTGCATACATCCGTGCGGATTTACTCGCTTCCACAGTTTTGATAAAAATTTGCTGAGGTACGGAAGGAGCTGTCACTGAGATTTGATGTCTTCATTAGATACAGTAGAGGTCGTGCTGCACCTAATTCATAGGAAGTTTCCAGCAACCGCCGCACCACTCCCTTGTGTCTGACAAATTAAATTAGGAATCCTTGTGGTAAGAACTGTATGCGTTTCATTAACGTGTGCAGTCAACCGCGCAGAACCTTAATCCCTTAATTATCAGTAAAACTACTTAAAAATGTTTATTCGGTTCGTTTTAATTAAACATAATGTGTTGTGAGAACCCGTGACGATAACATGCCAGAGCCTCATCTCATAAATCTGCATGGTTAGACACCACAACATGTAAGCGAGTGGGTATGTTCGTGTGATTGTTTTGTTTTCATAATGAGCAGCTGATGAAGCTGATGAAAACCATCTCTCGTCTACCTCAGGACAAGCTGTGTTTGCCCCATCACATCCTGGAAGAGCGCGGCCTGGTGAAGGTGGGTGTCACCGTCCAGGCTCTCCTGGATCTGCCTCCATCCAGGCCCGCGCAGCTGTCCGCCGTTTGACGCGCGCCCGGATGTTTGCGTCCGACCTTC
>OMLP01007702.1:15512-30033 GCA_900302685.1 Spondyliosoma cantharus | reverse complement strand
TCCTCTCACCTTGCTCTGTTAAAAATAAATAGTGCGGGGATGTTATGGAGCTCGCTGCCCCGTGACACACACACACACACACACACACACCGCACGTCACATGTCGTCGCAGACACCAGCCGGTATATTGGGAGCACTTGTGTAACAGCATGAAGGGCCCTTTAATCTGTAATTTGCTGCAATCAGAGACCTCGGACCTTTTGGGTCCAATGAGTGATATACTTGAAACTGATCTCCTGCCAGATGCCAAACAATGACGTGTGTTGTTCTGTTTTCTGTATGTGGGCTCCTGGTGTGCTTAATATGAAGTCAGAACCGACACATCCAATTTAAGGAGGTGAGCCTGTCGTCTTTCTCAGTCTAACTTGTGAATCGACGCTGACGTTCTCAACCTGGAAATTGACTAGAAGTCGATCATTTCATCACCCCGGTCCTTCCTTCATTGTTATCCTCATTTGATCCAGCATGTAACGCGAAACTTTAAATGAACCACCGTGACACGCTGACGCAGCTTATAGTGCGCTTCCAAAATCACATTTGCTTATGCGAGGTGCTATTTACCATAGTCTTCAGCTCATAAGCAGATCCCACTTCTCACCAGCTGTAGCAATATTTCCCTTGACATTAAAATTCATTTTCTAACACATTAAAACATATTGAGTGTTTAGTGGAAACGCGCTTGGCTCGCAGTTGGAATAAATTGTCAGTTCAGTCAGAAAAGATTGTAGTCGGGCTTTAATAAATAAAGTTAACGCTGGCTGCACTCAAAGACAATTTATAGCCGACAAGAAACAGCAGAGGTATAATGCTGGTGATACACATAAAGACAGAACAGCATGGAAGAGGCATCTATATTAACAACTGTGGGAACATCGGCAGGAGGTACACAAGGTATATCCAACATTCAGTGATTGTATTGCAACAAGAAAGGTCAATTCAATTATTTTGGGCCATCTGAAGGCAGCAGAAACCAAATAAACAATAACTATGACTTTTTAAAAAATGGACGTGGTTTTAGTTGCTTATTAACAAATCTCAAAAGAGTCATGTTTCTGTCCAACCTCAGAATTTAAGTCCAATATTCACTCTGTTTTTAGTTCTGTCCCCACCAACTTCTGAGGAAAACATCAGACCGCCTCAACTGCCCGGTCGGTGTTGGGAAGATATCGCACGGCGGGGTTGATAAGGGTGTTTGAACAGAAAGCAGCAGCCTGCAGCAGCTGGAAACAAGGCATGGTAAGTAGTAAAAAAGATGCTCAAAAAAGAACCACTGCTGATTTAAAATGATTGATTAGAGCGGCCTTGGGCTTTTTCATTATCACATTTCGAACAGTCAAATCATGACTCCTCAGGAAGGAAATTCAAAAACTGGCGAAAACTCCAGTGTGGTGCTTTGTTTCTTATCAAAGTTGCTACCTGGTTGTGGAGATGTCTACTGACATTAGCATGCTAACCAGCTAGCCCCAGCCCAGCCTTGTCTGAAACGCCACTTTGAACCGGCTAGAGGTGATAGTCTGAGAGCTCCAGTAGTTTCAGCTGGCAGCTATATGCCAGTGTCGACTTGGCCACTATGAAAGCTGGCGCTCCTCCTGGGGGCTTGGTACTAGCTGCTTATGCTAACAACCTGTGAGCTGATGTTTCTAGTCAGTGCGTGTACATGACAAACATTATGCAAGTAGCTATTAAACTGGATCTGTTTGAGTAATGTACTTTGCTGGATGCTAATTTCAAGCTAATTGCTTGTCATTCTGTTTTACTAGCAGCAGTGCTTGCCTTAAAAAAAGCATGTTTTTGCTGAGCTTCTTTCTCCTATTCGTGTTTAACACCTGAATGATGATGCTTTTACGCTGTTAATTGCTGGCGATACATGTTTTTTAAGAATATTTTAATTATGCTTCATAGTTCCCTCTAACTTATTGTTTTTGTTTTTTTTAGCTCTGAGAGGCTGTCTGCAGGGCTCATTGCCTGGGTCTGTAGTAGATGGTACTATTACAAACTTGCTGTTCACCCATGAATCTGAGAAATAGTTCAACTGAAAGCAATGTGTGACAGCTTCATTCACTGTTATAAATGCATCTGCGTGCCTGTGTTTGTGGTTTATGATGCTCATGCACTCAACAATACTAGTAACGTCTGCTCCAAGCCACTAAGGTTTAGCACGGTAATGTTCACAACTACATGTGTAACGTAGATATTTGTATTTATCCAATATGGTTAAACAGTTGTACATTTTAGAAATGAAATGTGTTGCTTTCTCTCCGAGAGGTAGTGATAGGGACGATACCGCTCACGAGTAGAAGGCGTTAAGCAAACCACTCGCTCTGTCTCTTTTGTGGTGCACGAAAATCAAACTCCCCAAAGATCCAGTCGCAATGAAAAAAGTCGATTCCCACACACACAAGAATCGTTAAAAAAGGTTGACATTTCAGACCCAAGAGAAAGGTCCCTGTGACCAAAACGTACTCATTTTTAAAAAATAAATCTATACAGAGGTGATAAGTGTTGGCGGGAATTGGCTTTTTCTTAAAGGTCGTGTGTAGGATTTAGGGGCATCCAGGTTGCAGATCGCAACCGGTGAAATACCCCTCCCCTTACCTTCCCCTCAGGTCAGTGGTGGACTCAGAAAGTCATAATAGAAAGTCGTTTTCTCCACCTGAATGCGGACATTTTTTCGAGCACAGGCACCGGGTGGAGGGGGGGGATGACTCTTTTTTTCTGCTGTTTTGTGCCAGACAAAAATGATGACAGTCGCAAAGGCAGTTAAGATCTATCTTTCAAAACTGGCATTCAGTCATCACAGCAGCTTCAAAGTTACTAGCCATATTAGGTCTGTTTGTTCCCATCACAAAAAAAACGAGTGAAAATACTTGTTGAGTTGTGCATGAAGAGTCCTTGTATTTGACATCATTTCAATTTTTCAGAATCAAGTATCAAACAAGGCTGAAAACAAATCAAAAACTGCTCCCTGTGTTGTTTAGCAGCGTTTCAGGCGCAAGCCGTCCTCAGCAGGCACTGTTGACATGGACCTCATAAACACCCCGCGTGTGTTAATTTTTCAAATCTTTCTGAACATTTCACAATCAGAACGACTTTGATCACCGGTGGCGGTATAACGAAACAGCCTTCGTAATATGTGTTGACAGTCGTGCGTCGCAGGATTGACGAACGTAGAGCACACAAGTCATATTGAATGCAGAGCAACTGTGAGCCTGTCAAATTAACATAAAATTGCAACAAGTGTATTTAAAGAATCATTGGTGCAGGCGAGGAAAGTGAAAACACAAAACTGACGCATAAAATCACAGCTGCGGAAACATCTGTCGTTTATTTCCAAGAGCCTTCACATCAGTCGTCAGCTGCTCGGCTCTTCAGACGAGTCCCAAACATGTGACTCCGATTTATATTTCTATCTTTTTAAAAAGTCATTTACAGACCACTAGAGAACCATGTTCCTGATAATTATTACTCCCTTAATTACAAGTGTAAATTAAAATCTATATCTTTTGATTAACATCAACAAGTTCCTTGTTGGTTTGCCGGCGTTCCTGGAAGACTACATCTATCAATGCTCCTGTGCACTGACAGAAAAGCACCAACACTAATTAGTCAGATCTAGTTTAAAAAATTATCAATTTAAAGTAATAATTATTCCTACACATTTCACTCTTCGGTGTGTGTTGTCCCCCATATCTGGACTGATTGGGTTTGTCTTAAATATGGAGCAATAGGAGTCAGGGATTACCAGCTAATTAGTGTAACTGTGTCATGGGATTAATTAATTCAAAGCATTTACATATATTCTAATTGTCTTGCCGAGCTAATTGGCATCACTGTGCCACCGTTGTAATACTGAGGATTGTTGAAGTTTGTTTGCTTCCAGCGAGAGCCAATATGTCGACCGTCTGCATGTTGTTGTTGCCTCACCAGCTTTTTTGAAATGCACATGTTAAACACTTTGAATACCAATAGAGACGCGTTTATTCAAGGCTTGTTCATTACTGTCTTGCTGTATACTTGCTGGTTGTGTTATTGCTTGTGTTGTGGTATGAATTGGACTCCTGAAACCACAATCCTACTGAGAAATTAGCACAATTTGTATCTAAAGTGTACGTAACAGATATAACAAGCTGTTGGATCTCTTACAACTAAAGTTTGACCTGCTTAAAGTTGCTTAACGAGTTATTAGATACCATTTTTAGCAGTGGTCGCCTCAGGATGTTCAAGGGGCAGGGGTGGGGGAAAAATAAAAATGATGTGGTGTACCAGCATGCAGAAAGTGTACTGAAAGGGCACCATCAGGTTTTCTCCACTGGAAGGACACCCTATAGGTGACACTTGATCCTGTTTTCTCCACTGGAAAGACACCCTATAGGTGACACTTGATCCTGTTTTCTCCACTGGAAAGACACCCTATAGGTGACACTTGATCCTGTTTTCTCCACTGGAAAGACACCCTATAGGTGGCTCTTGATCCTGTTTTCTCCACTGGAAAGACACCCTATAGGTGACACTTGATCCTGTTTTCTCCACTGGAAAGACACCCTATAGGTGACACTTGATCCTGTTTTCTCCACTGGAAAGACACCCTATAGGTGACACTTGATCCTGTTTTCTCCACTGGAAAGACACCCTATAGGTGGCTCTTGATCCTGTTTTCTCCACTGGAAAGACACCCTATAGGTGACACTTGATCCTGTTTTCTCCACTGGAAAGACACCCTATAGGTGACACTTGATCCTGTTTTCTCCACTGGAAGGACACCCTATAGGTGGCTTTTGTTCCTTTGACACCCAAGGGCACGTTGTTGTGTTTTATCTACCATAGGCGCATCCAAGAGGGCACTTTGCAGAATTTTTTTCAAACATGGGGGCCAGTGACTTAGTGATGAACACCATTTTTGTAATTGATGCTGATTTGTTCAGTTTGTCTCTTTTGAGAGAGTGCAATAACTCAATCCGTTATTTTCATAAAGCACAGTCACATAAGCCAAAGATGGTTGACATGTTCCTCGATTCTAGTGGCTGCTCAAATTTACACGGGACTTTGATACTTTTAATAATTTTCCTTTTTTAAAAAAACCCCCCCAAAAAATCAATTTATAAACAAATCCTGCAGACTGGGACTCTTGGGTGACATTTTGATATTATTTTCATTTCTTATGTCTCAGCCATGTTTGAAAATCCCCCACCATATTCAGAAGAACATCAAACAACAGCTTCCCTCAGAAAATGTATTTGAGTGAACCGGAGAAAATAAAGAATCATTTATTCCGGTCACAAATTATTTGGATTAAGAATTCTAATATATGAATAAATTCATGAATGAAACACACATTTTTCAGTAGTTTTTCAGCTGGCTCGAACAAACACTGAATCAATAAATTATTTTTTAATTAAACAGCCCTTCGGTGCAGCTGATGAAGCATAAATTGTGCTCAGGGAGACTTCAATCATCGACATATCTCACAGAAGAGTACAGTGAAATTTTTGCTCCGACATAAACGCAGGCGTGATGCCATAACCTATATTAAAGCATTAAAATGCCCTGAAAATTGGGTCGCAAAGGTCATGTTTATGCATTTAGACTCCACATTTAAAACCCTACTTGTAGGTATTAGCAGATTACTACCACCAACTCACTGTTTGTTGACTCTGGAAAAGGGCTGGAGACCACTCATTAAAATGTCAGAGATAATTGATGCTCATCTGTGTAGCCGAGCATGCTTCAATATTCCAAGCTAATTTAGCTGTACCCTGCAGAGTGAGGGGGCTTGAGTGGGAGGACAAGTTGGCGCTAGGTAAGACTTCTTTTTCATCCCAATCTCTTTGCTCTGCATAATTATGTGAATTAAATTAATTGGGAATGCACATTTGCATATCTAGGTTATTTCTCTTATGGAGGGGGGGAGAGAGAAAAAGGGTCTTTGGAGAGTATAGAAACAATTACAATCCCGCCAGACAGTAAAACACCTCCATTTCTTCCTTTCTTGTCGGCCCCCTTTTTTTCCCCTCAGTATTTTTTACTCCAGGGAGGATTTGGCCTCAGTACTCTGGAGGGAAAAAAATGTGATAACACACCACCAAGCAATATGTGTGAGGATGAGTTCCATCCATGAGGCAATTTTAATGGACTTTGTGGCCACCTTTCACACACATTATCGCCTGACATCTTTGAATTACTTTGAAAACTTGTTGGTATTTAGAAAAACTATTTTGACAGGAAGGGAGTTGTTGAAATTAAGCTCTAAAGGAAATTAGATTGGGACTGTTTAATCTGATACTGGCTGGTAAATGGTACGTGGGGAATCTAATTTTCTGCTCCCGCCTTAGAATTTTTCACAGCCGCGTTTAGGTATAAAGCCATAACTATTTTAATCAACGGAGCTGATGCCTTATGTTGTTTGGTGTGAAAATACAGGTCTTTCCCTCTGAATAACAGTTATTATAGATCAACACAGAAGGGCACAGGCAGCATTTTGACTGTAATTTGAGTCAGATTCGTCCCTCTCCCCTTTTAATACGGTAATGTTCTCCAAAGTGGTGACTGTAAATTCTTAAAGCTTGCGCTCCAACTAGCAATTAATTCCTTGATTTCTCAAAAATGGTTTAATAAAATGCCACAAAATGCGAAAAAGTGCCCCAAATAATAGTTTCCCATAGCCTGAGGTGACACCTTAAAATGCCTTGTTTTGTCCAGCTAATAGTCCAAAGATAATAAAAGAGCAGCAAAAAAAGGCAATATTAACACTTCAGAAGCTGGAACCAATTCAAATATTCACATTTCAAATGCCAAAACCGGTGACATGTAGTTATTTGTTCTTAAGAATGACTTAAAAGATGAATCGATTATTCAAACACAGTTCAGTATCTATCTATAACTCTTTGTTCAGTTTTCCAGCATAAACCAATAAGAAAACACACACACACACATACAAAAATCACTTTTGAGAAGCTTGAATCAGTTCAATTTTTGAGATTTCTGCTTACAAATGAGTTGTTAGTTCTTGAAATACAGCTCACAATCTAAACAGTTTCTGTATTAGAAGACCAAAAAACAATCAAATATTCACATTTAAACCTGGAACCAGTGACATTTAGTTATTTATGATTAAAAAAAGTCTGAAACGATTAATTGATTATAAAAATAATGATAATGAATAATACATAAGAGTCTTAAACCCAAACATATTTAGTTTTCTGTCAATAAAGCTCAAGTTTAAAATGCTGAAACCAATTAATGTTGTATATTTCTGCCTAAAAATTCCTGATTAGTTATCAAAATAGTCCATAATCCAAACATATTCTATAATATAACAATTGAATGTTCAGATTTAAAATGCTGGAACCAGTGAGAGTTTGGTACTTGTGCTTAAGATTGACTTAATTAAGAAAATACAGTTCAATAACCCAAAATACTAAATTTGTGTCATAGAAGACCAAGAAAACCAGAAAATATTCACACATAATAAGTTGGAAGCAGTTAAATTTGGACATTTCTGCATAAATTACTTATTAGTTATCAAAAATAATGTCCACAATCCTGATATATTCAGTTTACTGTATACAAAAGACCAAAAACAATAAATTACTCACTTGTAAAATGCTGTTACCAGTGATCGTTTGTCATTTGTGCTTAAAAAAAAACTTTAAAAGATTATTTGATCTAAATACAGTATAATATCAGTCTGTAGTACACACATATTTGGTTTTCTTTCATAGGAGAACAAGAAAAACAGAAGATATTCACCTACTGGAGCCAGATATATTGTGTTAACTGTGCTTATAAATGACTTAAATGATTAATACACAGTTCAATAAGAGTCTAAACCCCCAAAATATCAAGTTTTCAGTCATAGAATGCCAAGAAAATATTCACATTTGAGAAGATGCCTAAAAATGCCTTAATTGTGCTTAGAAATTACTTAAATGATGAATTGATTATAAAGTTCAATAACAGTCTAAAATCCAAACATATCCAGTTTTCTGGAACACCGGTTTTCAAGCAATCAATTAATCGAATAAAAATGGTCAACTTTAGGTTTTCTAACAGATTTCCTCATGATGGAAAATGTTCAGATTAAAAAACTGTAAATCCTGATTGAGCCTCAACATCTGTATCAAACATACATTTCCAAACGTAGCAGACTGTAATATCTCGTCCAAACTGATGATTCTCCGAGCAGAATGACTCATGGAGGTGCACAAAACTGAATTTCAATGTTTTGATTTGCAATTAGTAATTTTCCACCCCTGCACTCCTAACTCTGCCTCTTTCTCGGCGATGGCCCTGAAAGCAAATCATCCTGTATTATGAAGCCGGAGATAATAGTATTCTGATTTTCTACCAAATGAGGCGGCCAAATTAAATTGCCGACGTGAGTTTACGATCAGGTTCCCAGACATCCAGCCAGAACAGAGGGCCGTCTAATATCTGCAAACACCAAAATAACACACCACCGAGGAAAAGCAACACTGTGGTCTACAGGTAGTTTGCTGTAAATCAATCGATGATTCGATGATTCTTCTTGCATCTTAGTCGATGAGGGTTTGAAAAAAAAGGGACAATATTGCATATTTAATTTCTTTATTTGCTCCTCCATCCTGCTGATGGAGACCAATTTGTTTAGCTGTGGGTCAACATGTCCATCCGAGGACAAATTCATCGTATCCCCTATTGTCTGTTTTTTTTTTTCCCCTCCCGCTGCTTTCATCTGACAATCGGTTTCTATTCAGCCCTCCATCCTCATCAAAGGTCGAGCTGCTCTTCCCCTCAGCCAACGGGCATGTTTGATATTCCATCCTTTAAGCCGCATCAAGAAAGAGGGCACTTAAAACTTGAGCACGTGTGATTATCTTTGGGGTGCCACGTCTCCCACACAGCGAGGGGACGCAGAGGGAGAGGGTACGAAGGTTTTGAATTCATTTTGTCTTACTTTTTTTTCACTATTATTATTTTATCTGTCTGCTGGGTTTTTTGTGCCGTTGCGTACCCAGGTGTTTTTGGGACCGTGCTGCATGGCGACGACGCACCTTGAGTAAAGTTCGTCGATCGCTGTCACCATCTTGAGTTTGAAACAAACAAACAAACAAACTTTTATTATGATTTTTCCTGTAACCTCGCCCTGGCTCAGCCATTGTTAAGATTTATGCTTTTTATTTTCGGTTTTTAATATTTTTGAACAAAGATGGAAATCAACACAAAAACAGCACAAGTCACATAAAATGATATTCTTTATATTCGTCTTGGATGCTCTTGACTTTTTGTATGAAGGTGGCCCATACAGAGAGACTGGCACCACTGAGCCACCCTCCGGTCCAACAGAGCTCTGTTCATCCTGCCGCAATTTCAATGTGAAGTGAGTATATGCTGCCCCCTTTTGGACATTAATCTAAAGTGCACACTTGCAAACAATCACTCTGGCACTACACACCCACTGTTGATTTTATTGTTTAATTGTCAGAAAGCTTTCTCCCCCCCACGTCAGCACTGGTCAGGTTTGTGCTTGACGTCCGGTTGGCACACAGTCTCACAGACCACAGGCGTCACGTAGGGCTCCACGGCGAGAGACTGGCCTGAGATATTCTTGCGCAAACATACGAGGAGCAAATGGACCAAGCTCATGCCGGTCATGATGAGCATGAGGCAGCCTAAAGATAAGAGAGGAAGGGGAGGGGGGGAATTCCACATGAAATGCACGCATTTTATTTCCAAATCTGCATCTGCACAATTAAGGTGACACCTTACCACAGAAGGATGTGTTTGAGGAGATGTTGTAGACGCGATAGCTTCTAGTGAACATGGCACCCAGGCCCAGAACAAGAATGGCGTAGACGCAGAATGTGTAGCGCAAGTATTCGTTTAGCAGGAAGCACTGTAGGAGGAACCTGAGGAGAGCAACATTTATATTCAGTTCTTTAACATGAAATCTTTCAGAAACACTGTATATTAAGGTCCCCATATTAACCATTAACTAGTGTCTTAATAGCATTAAAACAGCATATTGGCTCATCATTAGTCATAAAGAGCTTTTTAATGCGTTATTCTTCATAACTGTGATCTGAATATGTTTTGCACGGTATGGGTCTCAATAAAACTCAATAAAAATAGATTATTATTATGTAACAAAACACAAAACAAGTGTAAATAGTATCCAGATGACACTTAATTAAGTCTTTCTTATATCTTCCAGACACTCGTACAGTCAAGGTGCAATATGTAAGAATTGCCGAGCTGTTTAACTCATACCCAAAACAAACAGGGGTCATCATATCACCAGCGTAATGGCTAACTGCTGTTAGCTGTAGCATGCCGTTAGCTTGGTTAGCTGTGCACCTTGGAGCTTGGGCCCGGGCTAGCTGGTTAGCATGCTAACTTTGGTCGATATCTCTGCAACACAATAGCTTACTACTACTAGTAGTAGTAAATTAAAGCATTAGCAAATACATTAGCATTAGCTTTAGCAATGCTTTATAATCACGGATAAAGAGTCAATATGCTACTAATGCATGCTAATACACAACAAGTTAATGGTGAACACGTGTACCTTAAATCAAAGTGGTGCCAATCTTTCCCCAATTGTGCTTTCCAAAACAAAAGCCAAAAATCTAATTATTAATTTGTCCTTTAAACCTCCAGTACTTTTGTTCTTACCAGATCAAAGCACACACGCAGATTATGGCGAGGACGATGGCGCTGATCAGTGGGTCCTGTACGCCAGCTCTGTACTTGAGCACCATTCCGAGACCGACCACAGCATTCATGAGAGACCACCAGGCAAACACCGCCAAGCCGTTCTGGGTCTGCCACAAATGAGAAAAAGATTTACTTGGAGATAACTTTAAATGTATTTTTTATTTCAATTAAATCATTCTCATTCTTGAACCCCCCCTCACGCTGCCCTGTAAGTTTCACCACAGTGGCGGGCCTCACCAGGTAACGCGTCCATGTCGTCACTCCCGGGGCGTTGATGGCTAGCCAGGCTTTATGCTTGTGGAGGTTGCCGTAGGAAATGGAGAGCATGTAGAAGCTGAACACAGGTTGCATCCACCAGAGTTGAGCGGCGGCAAGTAAATCGCTGTGGACGTCAAAAGAGCGGTCTTGATTGCTTGTGCGCGCGCTTATTTCTGTATGAGTGTATACGCTGCTGTAGTTGTGTGTCAAGTATCGACACAACTTACTATCTGTGCCACAGAAACATGCTGCACATTCTTGCGATGTTAACGACGACCCACATCAGGTAAAACACCGGAGGGTGGATTTCTGGATTGCACAATTCGGGACCGAGGACGCTCCTACGATAATGGATGGAACAATAACAGTCTTAACAACAATACAGCACCTTCAAGTTAAAATCCTTGAGAGTTTGATGTAATTAAACTGGATTGTTGATGCTGCCTGAGGCTTCACTGTGTTTATATTCTGTGGTACAAAACTGATTTCTTTTTTAGTTTCGAGAGGTTAAATGTAGTTTCATATTTATTGTGAGTGTTACCTACCCCAGAGCTTCCTCTTTGTCAGTGTGTGTTTGCAAGAAGAACAAAAAGAAACATTTCATTTGTAATCTTAAGTTAAAATGAAACTCCAAAGTGTGCTTTACATTTTGTGCTATGATGTCATTTGCACGTGCCGTCATCGTTTCAAGTGTTTTGTTGGATTAAATAAATAGTACCGACGTCTCAGGGATTGAGACTTCTTTGGTAAACCGCACTTTGTTCTTGCGGTCTTTTACCTTTTAAAAAGGCTGACCACTGCGTGTAGAAGCCACCCCAGGGACCACAAGTCAATCATAATCCAGTAACTTCTTGACCACCAGTCCATCGTCACCTCCAGGGAGAAGGTCTCAGACACGTTCCAGGATGAGGTCTGAAACAGAGCTGAATGCAAAGCGGGGGGAAAAAAATGACTTTTTATTCATCAGGCTATATCAGAAATTTTAAAACAGACGCACTAATGTTGATGTTGGTCTCTTCAAGTAAAAAGTCTCCTAAAACACTGTAATCAGATATCTTGTGTAATGGACAGTCTTGGTTTTGAGGTGTCAGGGTTTTCATATTGGCCTCCATCCAGGTGAATGGCTGCGAGTCGGCATGAAACAGCTGTCAGGGCAAAGGTCTTTCAGAGAGATGTGCACAGTGAGGCTTCCATGTGTGTGCAGCTATGACGAGCCTTCGAATCTGAATCATTTCTTCCAAACATTGAAATATTCCCGACCGTACAGGCAGCGATCGAAGATGCAAGAACATCTTTACGATAAACGTTGAAAAATGACTCATCATCCTGATTACAGTACGTGACGGCAACATTCACTTAGAGCACATCACTATGAGCAAAATACCAGCCGGGCCTGAAACCATCAGATTCTCACATTTTCAGGATCTGAATAACAAGCCTACTCTTACGATGACGTGAAATACTCAGTAGATGTGGAGACACTCACCGTTGGGCACATAGCTGTCGTTTGTCAGAGTGAAGAAGATGCTCGTGATCATCTGAGCAATGACCGCCAGACCAACGCTCCCGGCATGTATCACTACATGGTGACCGTTTTTCCCTGACTGGGGAGCCATCAGGAGCCTCGCCATAGTGTCTGACTGCGTCTCCGAAGACTGAAGGAAAACTTTATTTGTCATCACAAGCTCATATTTTGGACTTTGGATGCATGTCTTGGAAACAGATTTTATGGTATCTCTTTGATTGGACCTGTAATCCCTGTAATTATGATACGACAAGGAATGTGAGCGAGTGCATGAAGAAGGGAGAGGGCCGGAGCGCTGGTGCTGACGTAAGGAAACCTCGTTTGACACGGTTGTAGTTACACAGAGAAAAGCTTGTGCTGAAGCATCAGGCAACTTTTTGATCAGCTGACTATTAGTTTAAAGGTGCACGGGGTTCCTCTTTGTTAAGTGTCCTTGGGTACCCTGAAAGGCTTCTATATACATTAAATGTATTGTTGTTATTATTATTATTACATGTACAATTTCTATGTATGTATAGCAAGCTTACCAGCTACAGAAGCCCCTCAAACCGTCCAAAGACTCCTGCGCTGGTCGTGTAAACACCAACGCTGCCCTGGTGCTTTGAGCTCCCAGTCCGGGCCGCTAACGGAGCTCACTAGCTCACGGCAGCTAAAGTCCAGTGACGATGCTGCGCCCAATGTTTTTTGAGTACAAATTCAGGTGGTCAGTTCTTATATATTGCATCTTTAACGGTTAAAGGTTAGATATAACATTTATAAATACGTATTCATTTGCTTATAATTACCTAAAATGGAAATTTAGGATTTCAGATTTGATATATATATTTTTTTTATTTTTTTACTTTTAATATGAAAAAACAAGTGATGTGAGAAAGTCTCCACTAGTGTTCTGAGATATTGTGATGGGTCTTTTTTATTGTTGTCGTGACAGATTAATTGGTTGTACAGAAAAAGTTATAAAATGTTTATTTCAAAGATTTTGTTTAATGTTTTGGCAAATCGAAGAAGGCAATTCAGGGGAGCATTTATTCTATTTTATCACCATTTAAAGGTCCAGTGTTTGGAATTTAGAAGGATATGTGGGCAGAAATTGAAAATAATGTTCATAATCATGTTTTCATTAGTGTATAATCACCTGAAACTAACAACTGTTGTGTTTTCATTACCTCAGATTGTCTTCCTCAGAGTCTGCCATGTTACACCGCTGTGTTTTTAAGGAATCCCAGAATGGACAAACCAAACATGTAATCCTACCTGCTTGGGGGTGGTCTGTATTTTTTATTCTCATTTTTTTCAAGACGGTTTGCCACAAAATCCTTCACACTGGACATTTGAATTATTTTTATTTTATTTATTCATAAGTAAAATAACACAAAAATGTTACATACAATACAATTACATACAATGTTTCCATGTTTTCTTTAATTGGTGAAATCATCTGTACATTCTTTGATTTTAATTTTCATATTTTTGCACTATTTACACACGAATTTAAGTATTTCTGTTACACATGGCAGTTTAAAAATCTACAGACTGAGATTTCCACTCAGGGAAAACAAAAAACATACAAACAACAACACAAAAATGACAAGTTAAGCTCCGAGCTCACGTTCATAGACAAAGTTTTCCTTGTGTCAGTGCTATTTCTACAGGCGACATACTGGGTCCAATGTCGCTGTAAAGCGGTTGTTTGTGATGCCTCCATGTGACCAGGGCGATGCGTGCCACAAACAGACAGGTGGTAATAACCATGATAGAAACTGAAGATGGGATAAGAGGGATTAATATATGTATAAATCAATGAACAGTGTGCAGAGTAATTACAAAAACAGAGTAAAACAAAACAACAAACTACCTGCGAAGATGTAAACATCAGTTCCATGAGAGCTGGAGTTGCTCAGGATGCCTGACATCCACAGCATCACCACAGGGTAGATGGTCACGATGTAGCGCACGTGCTTGTCGAGGTGGAAGTTCTCCAACAGAAACCTGGGAGCGAAGGAAGACAAAGACTGGAGATTGGAGTTTCTTTGCTCGTGCATCGTC
>OMLP01007702.1:1136-15465 GCA_900302685.1 Spondyliosoma cantharus | reverse complement strand
CCAGCAGCGAAGCGACAGAACGCAGCAGGGAGTCGGACTCACCAGCCTAACAACTTCATCAGGAGCAGCAGTAGTGACAGCTTTGCACAGTCACATTTAGATACCTCCGCCAGGTGCTGTAAGTATATGGTCAGGTTCAGCAGAGTGAAGAGTGTCCCCCATGTTGCATATACTGCTACTCCATTTTGCACCTGATTCAACACAGTGAAAGAAGCGTGAATGATTACAGACACAGATGTCTATTTAGGCCACATATGATTACTCCTACATTAAAAATACAGTTTACTATACAGGATCTGTCGCTTCTTCTTAATGTCAAGTGCAAGGACTGGAAACGAGATCCCGAGGTCTTCGCTGTGGCCTAACTCGGCTGCCTCTACCCTCCTAATCTCCGGCTACGGTCGCCTCCTGCACATTCAGTAGGACCGAGCATCTTGGCGAGGACTCACTCTTTAGATATGGGTGATGGAGCAGCCAGCAGCTTTGGGAGCATAACCGGCTTCTTTTCCCTTATAATGTGCCAGCAGTGCGCAGTGGGGCTGAACAAATGGAATACTTCTGACAGATAACATGTCTTTTTAAAGGTTTGACATTTTCAGAAAACCACTTATTTGCTTTTTTCGATTGGAGTCTAATGAAGGAAATGTTTATCATCTCATGTCTGTGGAGTAAATACGAGGCTGCAGCCAGCACACAGTTCGCTTAACTTGGCATAAAGACTTGGAGAAGGGGAAACGGTTAGCCTGGAAATGATGAAAAAAAAGTTAATGCCATTAAGTTTCTGTAAAAATCTAACATATTAGATACAACATATTAATTAGTGAGGTAAAGGGGTGCTGGTTGTTTTGTCGTTGTTATCATTTGCACCGAGCCAGGCTAGCTGGTTCCATGGCCTTCAGATTTTGACACCACCTGGTTAAAAACGATATAAGGAGTAACTTTATCGAAGCTCTAAAACAAGAAATTGAAAAATCTTTTTCCATGCATTCTTCGTCCTTGGTGCCTACATTGCCCACAATGCAACCCAACCACGGACAGTCAAGATTAGGGCGTGTTATGTCTGCAGCGGCTGTTGTAGCCTCGAGCTACTAGCCTCAAGCACAGGTGAGGAGCGAGCTACAGAGGCTGCCTATTTCTAACGCCACAGCCCAATATTTTTTTTTGTAATTGTGACATTACTTGAGGCAATTTGTAAGATTTCACGAAGCTCCCTCTATGCAAAATATAAATGGTACAGTTCACCTTTGATGAGCTAAGTCAGATAATCAGTTCCGCCTCCCTAACGAATCCAAGTGTTATTATTGTGCTGCCACTGTTGCAAGGATAGCTTGGCCCCTTTCCGATTCCCTCAGAGTCACAACATACGACAATTTATCTATAACGGAGATGTGAATGAAATGGTGCCTGCAAGCCTTCATTTTCAGGAGAGATTTAATGTCCGGTGGCAGACAAAATAGCATAGTGAAATTGAGGTTTGGGGAACCAATCTTGGCGCTGATTGTGTCATTATTCTGTCGCCATTACGTTGTGCAGTTGACATTGCACGGTACCAGTTCATAATGATACCTTAAACCAAAAAACTTTGCTTGTGAAGTCGTACTCAAAACAAAATTATGGCCAAGTCAGTTTGTCACCGGAGCAACAGCTAATTGCCGATAGCTAATTAGCCTGGTTAGTCGTGCATCTAGCGGCCCAGACTGGGCCAGGGCTAGCTAGTTAGCATGCTAACTTCAGTAGAAGTTCACGAGTAGAACTTCTGAAGAAAGTGGCATCAACAGGATAGTTTTTTTTTTTTTTTTTATGCCTGCAGATAAGGATTATGTGTTCCAAGTGAAAAGGGCGTAAGACGTTGTTAAAGCGTAATGAGAAGGAAATGAAATTCAGTCAATGTTCAAGTATGGGAAAGGTTCAAATGTACCCTGCGGGGGGCCACTTGTAAAACATTTGCTATGTTGTTGTAACAGTTACACGTAAAACGGTTTCTTGATCTTTACTCAAACTCAGAGTGGGAGCCTTGGATTTCCGTCTATTTGTTTTTGTGTGCAGCCCTTCAGTCTGAGGAGCGCTTTGTTTGCCGAATGAATGAATTTATTGCTGTTTTTACAAGCTTTAACGTACACTCTCTGTAAATCACTCGCTTCCCCTTTTTTTTCCAATGTCATTCTCTTTGAAGCCAATTGGAGATCTAGAAGAAAAACATCTATCTCAAAGCCAAAAGCCTATTTTACCAATATTCTGATGAGCCAGAGGTCCGTGTTGTGATATTTGTGCAACCAGGCTCCATAGATCTTCAGTCCATGACAGGAGAAAAATAGGACCATGTAATCGGTGATCGTCATAAGTGCTGAGGTTATCAGCCCTGGCAGCAGCAACCTATAGGCACACGGGAAAGCAGACATTCAAACTGTCAGGGGCGACGGCAGAAAAATAATGCTGTTAATCATGTTGTTGGAAATGGGGGACCATGTTTGTTCGACCAACCTGAACTCACACACTTACTCTCTGTCAAACAGAAACAACCATGTGATGTTCAAGCAGACATTGACGATGATGGAGACATGAAATCCATAGGGTAGCACTGCCGGGGTGGTGTACAGCCAGTCGTAAGCGCTCCTGCGGGGAGGCAAGGATAATATTGTTAGATTCTGGAGGGGAAAACACACCGCAGCAAACAAATTGTGCCTGTGGGGAAATAATCGCACTAAGTCGGAGCAATCTGCAACATGTAAAGGAGAAAATGACTGCACAGAGGAAGAATAAATTGCCTCCGGACGAGGTGGAGGGATTCGCTTGCGTGCAATAATGCGACGAAGGAGATAAAAGCGTTAAGAAATAAGACACAGTTATGCGGTTGGGATGCAGGTATTAAGCATTATCATCTTGTGTAAATTATGTATGAAAGTGCGACAAATGGTGCAATCGCCTACCTTCTGCAGAGTCCCAATAAAAGGTATATGAACATGGCAAAGACCCAGATGTAAATGAAATCCCAGACAAACAGAGCCCACTCAGCAGGAGTTATGGGTGTTGTGTACTTGAGTGTCACATCCTCTGTCGCCTGATTGAAAACACCTGTGTTGAGTTGAGCACAGCAGGGTTCATTTTTGATCCCATCACTTACTTCACAAAACCTTCCTGATGATGACTTTAGATTCACCTGACAGATATTCACCTGAGTTAGCGCCGTATCCTGCCAGAGTGTTCAGTGTAAACGCAACAAAAAAGGTTAAAAATCCAACAAGCATGAGCACGGCGCGGGCCGGGCAGTGGGTTGCCATTATGACAGTCTGAGGGCAAAAGTCCACAAAAGGGTACAACTTCCACTTTTGACGATAAAGCACAAGAAATGATCTGAACCTGAACAGATAAAAACACCTCTTCACATATCTCCACGTGCACGTCCTCAGCCTTTCTGCCTCTTCCACAACAAATGTAGTCTCAGTACGTTCAGGTCTGAATGGCAGTGCCTCCAACTAATAACCCACGTTGGCATGACATGTTGTATATTGTGTCATCCCCTTTTTTTTTTATAGTCCTGCACTGTTCATCTCTTATCTTCCCCGTCATAAACAATGTGCTGTCTAGTTGTTAAACGCTGGTTAAAGAGTAAAGACCAGGGTGTAAAAAAAGAAAATCAGGACATGTTCGAAATGCAAATGTGGGAGATTTTAGAAGAAAACAGAAACAGAAACCACCGTGGTGACCTAGATAGTCTCCCCGCAGCCTAAACCGTACATGCCCTCAGTAACAACCCAAACTTTTGCCAGTCGGAGCTAATTGGACGTGAGGGTGGCGAGAGTTCAGATCGACCAGGTCGCCGATCTTTACAAATCTATTTTTACTGATATGATTTAATACGACGCATGTTTTAATGAACGCAGCATCAAATTAAATCAACGAATAACGAGGTTACAGTTACATGAGCTGACCTGGAACCCGCTATTTACTGGTTAATTTACAGTAATTACATGTCATTTGTCAACGGGAGATTTACGTTTGTTTTTCTTATCAAATGATGTTACAGTACAATGAATGTGTTTATTCTATGTGCTGTTCACATATTGATGTGTTGCCATGGTACTGACAGTGCTTTTAAACCTCAAAGTTGGTTCATTATTTACTGTCTGTGTTTGCATTATGGGGCTGAGGTGAATGTGCAGGACTAACATTGATTTCATACTTTATTTAGTACGCATGTCAGTATGTAAAGACACTGCAGGTCGTGCATGTGCAGCTTTCTTCCACACAGTGGCACCATTGCATGATGATATTGTGAGAGTGTGTGTGCAGCGTGAATTCAAAGGCAAGTGTAACTACTGAATCACAGCAGAGCTTCTTATCTGAGGATCCGCTCCTGCTCAGAGACAGTTCTTCAACCTTTTGTACTATACTGTGGGAAAATGTCAAAAGTATTTCCATTTTCTGTACTTAAGACTACAAATTTGGTTTCAATTTTGCAGATTAAAATAATGTAATATCATACAATATATCCTTCAAATATATTATGAGGTCTAATTATAGATTAAGATAAGAATTTATTGATCCCTGGGGGAAGTTCACCAGTTACCAGTTACCATACTTTGGTCGACTAAGTCACCTGTATGAATATGGAGAGCATAGTACACCTCTAAATTGTACTTAAGCACAGGAGTTGATTAAATGTACTTAGTTATATTCCACCTCTGGTCATTCCTTCACACTTTAATGCATCAATTATTATAATTCCAACATATGATAATCATCGCTTTGCATTACAAGTACTTTTACTTTTAGTATACATACAGTACACATGACAAGTGTAGCATAGTGTTGTTCTACACAGTGTTGTTGCTACTTTTTATCTCAAGCAAAAGATCTGAGTACTTCTGGCTCGGATGCCCACTTGAGTAGCTTTGTGAAGCACAGTCTTCTCAATTAAAACGTTAAATCATTTAATTCTAGTCAGTCTATTCCACCTCCAATATTGGCAACGTCCCCTGAAAGTGTCTCTGTTATTACCGGCAAAGGCATATTTATTTTATGTGACTGTAAGTTACAATAAAAAAAAAAAAATCCTTGCCTTTGATATTTTCTTAACAGCGAAAACAGTGAGGATTGTTGCTGTTTCAGAGGCTTAGCATTCAAAATCGCACACAGCATGAATTTTGGATAAAACTGGGATAATCACAGTCACGTAAGCCACAGAAGAACAGTTTGGGAGCAGGCGGGCGGGGGACACGGCAGCACAGCTGAGCCTCAACCTTTCTAAAAGGGGGCACTCGACCCAGGAAACCTCCCCCTGACAGTTTCCTCACCCGGCACCAGATGTTACCTGGTGGCGTCTCGTACTCAGCCCTTCGCAATAATTAATGCGGAGCTCCTCCAGGAGACCTCGTGTTAAAGGTTTTATGAACACACAATTATGAGTCATCCACACAGGTACGCACTCACTTACACAGTCGTATACTTGAGTTGGATCGTTATGTGGGAGAAGCTGAACGCTCTGTATTGACACTCGTGAACACTAGAAGTTCTTAATGGCCGTAAAGTCGACAAGCTCTTCCCGGTGTTGGAGGCTAAATTTACCTAAAGAACTCTCAACGCTACGAGGTAGCTGCACTCGGCTGTGTTTTCTGATGTCGTAATCCCACATTGTGTCTGGATGACTCTTTCAAGTTGACTGACTGATTGCTGTGACCCGTACCGCCGGCAGAGGACAAGGCCCAATTTGTCGGCTGCTCATCGCATAATGAATGAAATCATATCCAATTACACGCCCGCCATCTTTGATCACTTACATTATGAGAGATATGTGCATGATGGGTATTATGGAGGATCACTGTCACTTTGGTAATAAAATATGATTCACTTTATGACTCATGTAGGTCTCACATTCTGCCTCACGCTGCGATTACATCCAAACACTGTTAAATATTAAGCTTTCGTCAACATTTTTTTTGGCAGGATGCCGGCAAGAGCAAGCAATTACCTTGAACTGACATGGATCCGGATATAAACAGAAAACAGTTTGAGGCTAGAAATCTCGATCAATCACGGGAGAAAAAAGTATTAGAAAAAGATCTTAAATTCAAATAGTTGTGCATGCCAACAGCGTCCCTGGCATCGCTTCTGTGCAGACTAGATTGGACAATTGGGACGTTCCTACATGAACCGTTTGGTAATTAGGGACCATGACTAACAAGCTCTGTGTATTCGGAGTGTTTATCTCCTCGCAGCCCAGGCTATGTGACTTTCACGGCGTATTTGCGGACGACATTTGTGGATCCCTCTAGAACCGAGTCGCCTCCTAATGTCACAATTAAACTGCCGTGACCAATAGCGCCGGCTGTGCCAACTAGATTACAAATGAGGATGGCAAAGGACAACAAAGGTGAGAGTGGAGGATATTATCCGCTAAATGCAATCAAGACTCACTCGGAGTCCCAGAACAATAATTTAGACATTATAAGGGGGAAGTGTCGAAACGATTCATTCTGCAATATCCAGCATTTTAAGATGCCACATATTGAATCCTCAAGATAAAAAAAAAAACTCCAAAAATGCTCTTTCTCAAGTGTGACCGAACAAAAATAGCGACTTACACCGCAGCAATGGGGTTTGTTAAGGAAAATAAAAAATGAATCGCTTCCTTTGACCAGCAGTAGACACCATATTTTCAGCTTTGATGGAAGTTTCACAGGGATCACATCCAATCTTACTCCCTCGTATCCGCACCTCTTCGCCTCAGACAGGCCTTCGCAAGAGATAAATCTCCACATATGAAACCACTTTGGTCGGTAAGAGGCTGTCAAAATAATATTTTCATTGCTCTAACCCCTTCTGTCTACTGCTGTGCTGTATCACGGCTGAACTTCAAGTTTGGACGCAACACATAGGATTTTTTATTTTTTTTAGTCTTTATTAAACTGAAGATGTATAGAGTATGTATTGTTCAACATTTCTCGCCGCTGCTGCTTCCATGTCACTCAAACCCTGGGTGCTGCTACTGGAGTGTGAAGGCTGGAGGTGGGGGAATCGCAGGATCCTTCAGACAAGCCAGGAGATGTTTGACTAAATCAGATTTTAAGGATTCGGGGGGCCTAAAGTCACGTCTTGTCAACTTGACCTGAAATTGCCATCAGCACTGTAGCTCAAACTCGCTGCCGTGACAAAATAACACATCACAAATGTGCGAATATGAAATATTAAAGGCCTATTTTTTGCCGGTTTGACAGCTCGGTGGCGTGCTTGATACTATGAAATATTTATTTATTTTGTTGAAAAGCCTTTGAAGGTTCACAGAGACATTTATTTACTTCTGGTGTAATCAGAGGCATGTGTCAGTAAAGGTGACAAATCAAAGGAAAACACAATGCATGCAGATGCTTCCACGCAAGGTCACCGAATGGTTCTCTGGGACAGAAAATGACGAAGTGAATTATGTGCTATGGGTTTCGCAGTCACCAGGACACAACCCGACTCAACATCTATGGGAGAACAACCCCCAACCTGGAGGTCAGCATGCAGCACGATGAGTCTGAAGGGCTGCAGGATGCCTAATAGTCAAGAGAAGAAGGACAAAACAAAACAAAATGTTCTGTCACAAAAACTTGCATTTAGTTTTTCCAGATGTTCCTACAATCATTTTGTTGTGCCATGTATAGAAGTTGCAGATTTCAACAAAGCGAATACCTCACGTCTCACCCTCGCCTTGGTCGACCTGGAAACATGCGACGCATGAATGTCCGTCTGAGCCGGTGTTTTGGTTTATCCACTCTTGGCTTCGGTAGAAACATGTTGGTGCAACATGGCAGACTTTGTGGAAAAGGCCACACTCCGTTTTAAGGAAAACATAATGATTCTTAGTGTCAGGTGATGAAACACTGATGAAAACATAATATTAAATATTGTATTGCAGGCTGAAGAAAGTCTGACTTCCCTAAAATCATGTCCCTCCATTCAACGATAGAAAATAAATATGACTCCACTTGTTCTCATTCCCCTTTGTCCAGTTGGATTGTTGCAGTCAGCCAAGTTTGGGGCTTGGATTGTTGCAGTCTGGGCCATGGATAATACGTTGTCACTGGACTAGAGCTGCACAATATTGGAAACAGGCAGTGCAATATTTTTGGTTTGCTGAGATATGAAAAAATACAAGAACTATCACCAGATAACTTGACCGTCTCTGTTTGGAAAGAACTAATCATTCTGGTAATTATTGGGCGGATTTCGTAGAGGAGTGCAATCTATCAAACAACCAATGTAAGCTGTGCTTTTTTTGATAAATTGAACAATAATGATCAATGAATGTTCGCTGTGCATGCAGATCCTGCCTGTGCCTCACCAACTCCCAATATAAGACAAACTAATCTCACAGATCTGGCGTGGAATATGAAGCATCGTGTGAGTTTTTTCTTTTCTTGACATTACACGTGCTTCTATAACAGAGGATGTTCATCTTAGTAATTAATAATTTGTAGGTTAAAATGTTGTCGGTGACGAGAGAGTGCCAACGAGCTCAATTAACGCTGGAGAACGGCTCATGCGGCGTCAGCACCCCCAGCTTAAACCATCTTCCAGTGTGTGTGGTGCCATTGTGTTAGCTATATATCTTTCAGAACAGGATTTTCAGGGACTTGCGGAATCTTTTCCGAGGATGTTGGAGCTTCTCCTTCCTAAGACACTTTTACCTGTCACCATTCTGTCTCTTTGCTGTCGTGTGGACTTTGGTTCAAACACACACACACACACACACACACACACACCGATATCCCAGCTGATTTTACAATTCCATTCCTGTCATGCAGCTCCACTCTCGGCTCTCGCACGCTGTCGTCATCATCCATCATGTTCAGCTTGGTGTGGAGAGCACAGAGGGCAGCTCCTACGAATGACGCACAATTGAACCGAACAACAAGTTCAAGCGGAGTTGAATTGAATGTTTAATATGCGGGAGACAAAATGGCGGCCTCGCAAATATGACAAGCGTGTGTCAGGCAGTGGCTGCGGAGAGACTGATGTGGAGAGGAATGATACTGCAGCCCAGCCCCTCTGCTCTGTGAAATGATTAATTACACCATTATGAGAGGATGTATCTCATTAAGGTACACATACTGTAGCTGTGGTTACCGTTAGTGGTGGATATAGAGTGATGATCCCTCCCTGACACCCCAGCCACGGAGCTTTCCTTCAGCAAACTAACATTTAACAGCACATGTCTGCCTGCAGCGGCATGTCTCTCTTTCACCAGCCTTTCTTTCTTTTCCATCCTCCGTGATTTACTTTCATATCCCCACCACCCCCGCTCTTTCATCTCAGAATCCAGTGGTGTCAGAGCTATAAACTCCCAGCAGCACAATGCACGGTGGTTTAGTGGCATTGTGAGAGTGACTCAAATGTGGAATTGCTTGATTCCAGGGAAGGTTTTTTCATGGTTTTGTTTCTCACAAAGACATTCTTTCCCTGAAACCACCTTTGTGCAAAATTCCATTTTCAGGTGTTCTTGTATTCGATAATCGATGACGTGTTATAATGACCGCGCCATCATGCCATGTGATTCATCACATTTCCCAGGCATCCATTGCGACATCCACCAGAAACATGGCTGCCTTTTTTGCATCTGGTTGCTGCGAAGAGGAATCACAATAACAGTGATGAAAATATAAATTTTTCCCCTAGAGAGTTAAAGGAGATGTATTATGCTCATTTTCAGGTTCATAATCATCATAATCAGTTTTCTCCCCCTGTGACTGTGACGCTCTGTTTTCACTCCTGTCTCCTAAATCAAATCAGTTTTATTAATATAGCCCAAAATCACAATGACATCACCTTCTCCATGCCCAATCCTGCCCTGATTGGTCGGCTCGCACACGCCTGAGCCGGAACCGCTCAGTGCGTCTCCGCTCGGATCTGCTGTGTTTTCAGCTTCCAGCTAGCTTCACTTCTACCAAAAAATCGGCATAAATTATGCAAAATGTGTGATGTGGTGATGTCAAGAAGTCACGGAATTAAAGGCGGGACTGCTGACGAGCGTCTCAGGCACTTCAGGCACCTGTTTTCTGTCGGAGAGAGGAGCTCCCATTGGTGCTTTTTTTAACTTTCAAGATGATTTACATGCACAAGAACATATATAACACTGAATGAAAACAAAAAACAACAAACATAATAGGTCTCCTTTAATGCTTTTAAAAGCACATTGCATGTGGCTGCAGTGCATCAAAGTCTACAGAAGCCACTGTCAGTGGAGATGTTATTTCCTCAATTTATTCACCTTGATTGAAAGTAATTAACCCTGGCTGCAGGTAGAACAGTCTGACAGCCTTCTTTAACTAAATGAATTTGTCCCTTTATTATGAACTTGAAATGGTGACAGAATTTACAGTCTACTTCACCTCCAATTTGAGGCAAAGAGCTGCACCCGCAGTAAAACTGTAATGACTCCCGCCTCTGTCTTGTTTGGAGAGCAGAGATATGTCATGATGAATGTGACGTGGGCTGACTCTTTTTTCCAAGGTGACAGTCTTTAGTCAATATAAGAGGAGCCCTTCTGACACCTGTCACTTCCGTAGGGGCAATACTGAATTAAGGGGCCAAAGTAAAAGGAAAAGGAGTCAGGGAGAAAGAAAGGAGAGAGGGAGGGAGCGGGCAAAGAGCAGAGAAAAAGCGAAGAGAAAGCAGTGCAGTGAAGTGGAGATAATGTAGTCACTGTTTGGTTCTCTCAGCACCTTCTACCTGTCAGTGAACAGTTCAAGCAGGAATTGCTCCCGCCTGTCTCTACCGAAAGGACATGGCGGCTACAGAATGACAACACGGTGGCAGAAAAGTAACATCACAATGCTATAGTGCCAATATATAAAGAGCTCCTCTCCCAGGGGCGAGAGCTCCCTCACAGAAATTCAAGGCTCTGGTGTAATGAAAGCCTACTGGAATGTATGAAGCATGCTGTGCCAAGGTTGAACACTGGCTATTAGACAGACTATCCCCAAGTCCTCCTCATAACTGAAGGGTCAACGCTTCAATTTGTGCAGCAGAGTGTGTTCATCCGCAGCGAGTCCTGTCACAGCGTCTCCGAGCTAGAGTACTTCAGTTAATTCGCTCGCTGCTAAATAATAGAAATGTTGTCCTGAGTGACAGCTTAGTGTATTGAAGGAAAATTGATTGGACTTTTGGGGAAATATTTATTTTGCTTTCTTTTTTGAGAGTTAAATGAAGAGATGGATGCAACTGTCTTAATCTGCGAGAAGTATAAAGCTACAGCCAGGGGCCTGTTAGCTAGAATTAGCACAAAGACTGGAAGCAGGGGGGAAATAGCTAGCTTGGTTGTTTCCCACCTGCTACAAGTTTATGTGCTAAAGCTAACAAGCTCCTGGCTGTAGCTTCATAGTGGCAAGTCTTGCCACTTGGCAGCCATCTTGCCAACACAACAAGACTGCCTCAAATGTTTCCTGGTTTCGGCTTGTGTGGTTTATCTCTTCTCTTATAACGTCTCTGGCCTCATATTTAGCTAGACTTGACCATGTATTTGGTTTTCAGTTTGCGTTAAAACCGAGCGAAGAGCAAGATAGCATTTCAGTAGCTAAATGAAGCAACAGTGGGGAGACGTGTGAATCGGAACCCATTAGCAGAGAAGACGTAAGCTAACTGATAGCTAGTAGCCTGCATTTTTTAAACTTATTTAGGTATATTGTTACAGCTAATCGCTCATCATCGCTAACATCGCGAACATCTTCCTAACTGCTGATAAGCTAAATGTTGTATTACATCAATAGGACAGTTTATCTTTCATCCATTTTTCTGACCCGCTTTAGTATGGCGCAACATATTGGATTTACACTAAGTGACTGATAAAAACAAAAGAAGGAATTGTTAGTTGCAGTTGATCATTGAAGAAAAGGAAAACCAGATAATCTGTATGGCCTGTTAACATATACCACCGATGTACGTACAGCTCTTTACATTACGTCCGGTTCAGGATTCTGACGATTGCCTTAATCCGAAAATCTTGTTCCATCTCGCTCAGCTGCCACACCGACAGGCGGCCGCTTTACTTTTTCTCGCTTGTCCTGTTCAATATTTAATGCTCGGCTATGAATTTTTTTTTTGTAAAGTTTAGGGAAGTGTGAAGAGAACAAGTCCTATAGAGATGGAGTGTCGCATCGGAAATAGGAAAATAAAAAGTGTAAGCGCTGCGCGTCCTGTTCTGGAGGATGAAGAGGTAGGTTTTAAAAAAGCCCCATCGGTGAACAGAGATGTGTTGGACCCCAGCTGGTCTGCAGGGGTTCACAGGGTTCACATTAACTGTACTGTAAAAAGCAAACGGACGGTGGGAATTGTAGACCCGTGTATTCTTGAGACTTCACCACTCATCAAGTTTTTTCACTAAGTGCATTTGGATGAACTCGCTCCACAGACGACCGCAATATGATTAGTTCATCCTTGTGTAAAAGTGTCCCCTGGCCCTTTTCAGACCAAGGCCCTGTCTACACACACACACACACACACACACACACACACACACACACACTTAACAAATGGATGCAAGCGTGCAAACAGCTTCTTTAGTGAGGGCAATATGTTGTTGTGATATCAGCATTTCTAAAGCTTTTCTTTTTCCCGGCCTCATGGAAACACTCGTTGTGTATTCCACCCCCTGCGTCTGAATTATTCAGCCTCAATGCCATTTCTATTCTTAGTACTTCTACTAGTGTTTGGATAGCTGCTGAATAAACTGAAGTCATACAGTAAACAACATACGTGTCTTATAGTCTCCACTTTTCATTAGCTTGGCTCTTTCGTGTGAATATTGTGTTTACGTATCACACATTTTCATGACGGCGTATAATGAGTTGTGGTTTTCCTGGGCTCAAAAGATGTGTATCATTAATTGAGCAATTAGAAAATGCAGCATGTTCTGGCGTGCTTGCACCATCTGCTCTTTACATTAAATATGTGCATACACACGGCAAGGTTGAAATTAGATACCGATGTTTACATGTCACTTTCCAGGCAGGGAATACATTTGCGTCGAGACAATAGGAGGGCCTGTATTAAATCAAGTCGAAAAGCGATAGTCTTCAAGGGAACATCAAAGGGCTGCAGATGTCCCTCTGGGCCATTTCATGAGCATCGATCGAAAAGTGCTGGGTGGGAACGTGCTCACGGTCTCCCATCCAGTGAAACTGATTTCATCCAGCCACGCCTCGTAGCTGAGACCTGCTAATCCCTCAAGTCTGAAATTGTTCTGAGAAAAGCAGAGAGGAGAAAGGTGAGTGGCGGTGGAAAGAAGGATGGAAAGGTGAAGCTGAAACTGTGGGTGACATCTGCTTCACGCTCCCGCTGCGATCAATACGCTGCCACAGATGAAAACACGAGTTTGCCTTTTTTGAAAAAAAAAAAAAAAACACGTTATGCAATTCAGAGTCCTTCATTCTACACGCAACATTCATCTTGGCAGGCAAAAAACGTGCTATTTGATGTTTTGCTATCATTTATAAACATGCTCATTAAGCTCGCCCTGTCACGAGGCTGTCATCGCTATGGCAGCATCAGCAGAATTTTTAATGATGCATGTGGAATGATTAATAATTCACATTGATAGGGCTTGAGCTTCATCTGCCAGCCTCATGAATTTGATTAATCAAATAAATTGCAGTGCAATTACCAACCACAAGATTATTCTGTTGAGAGGCAATGTATGTAAACCCCACGCAGGAGGTGTTGAAGAAATGCACATTTACACGAGAATGAAATGCAGCACAATGGCTCCTTAAAGTTCTTTTGCAAAGGGAGCTGCAGAGTTTAAGGCTCTGCCAAACTGCCAAAGTGTGATTTAATGGGAACTGTGAACACAAATTAAGCCAACGGTTACTTTGCACTCTCTGTGTCATCTTTCATATGTTTGCAACTACCTCCTTTTGGTATGAATTATTAATAAATAGCTGGCTGTTGCATGTTTGAGCCAGAGAGAGGGGTAAAACGTGGATCGGATTCTGGCCCCGGACCGGATCGTCATTGCATACACTCGCAGTCACTCACCATTAATCTGAAATGTGTTTAAACATGGATTTAAAATAAAGGTGATATCATTTTTAAAAAATGTTTAAGGAAATTTCCATTTTGCTGAATGTGAGTTGTCGGAGCACCTCAGGGATTTATAGGTTCAGAGGATTTTATGTGATACCAACGAGCCCATTTGTGTATTTTTTTTTTTCTGGTTCTCAGCCTCAAGAGAGCCGAGCTGTTTGACACAGTGTGACGTCTCGGCTCACATCAAGAATGTACTGTACTTCAAGATGCTGTGACGCAAAACAGGATCACACATTCGCTTCCTGAGGGACTCAGCGCACTGGCA
>OMLP01007695.1:8963-22887 GCA_900302685.1 Spondyliosoma cantharus | reverse complement strand
ATTTATTAGGGGGGAGGACAGAACCATAAATAACTCAGTAGAGTGCATACCTCCACCGAGGCCCAACAGCCGCCCTATCTCTTACTGATATAAAGCTTTTGTGTAGTCCTGCTAACACAAACCAATAAACGGAAAACGTAAGCATATCTATGATGACTTCCTACATTTATACATCAGTAGAAGTCTGATATTCATTATCCCCTCCGCCCCCATGATGATGGGAAGTCAGGTGAAGTCTTGTAGTGAAGTTGAACTAGTTGGGAAACGGCTGATCTTATGGTAACCTTGCAGGGATTCATGTCAGTCAGCAACATTTTAAAGTCAAACTCTTGTCAAGGTTACTGGCTGAGGGAGAGTGAGCAAACAAGCAGCTCCAGATTAAAAAGCTGTGTGTGTGTGTGTGTGTGTGTGTGTGTGTGTGTGTGTGTGTGTAGTGTTCATTAAGGCTAATGACTTGCATGCTCAGGTAACACTGTAAAGTGTCTTCCACTCATTCACTTTGTTCTGATAATGAAGAAGATGTTCCTGTTTCAAATCCGCTTCCTGAAGTCTGAGCAGGTCTTACCACAGCGGCTTTCACCACTGCTTTGGTTTGGGTTTTTTTTTAAACTTAGTCTGATGCATAAAGAAGGTTTATGAGTCACTCTGTGAGGGGAAATAAAAAAAAAAAAATAGCGACACTTCTGACTTCTGCTTCTTCTGTTGGGGAACAACTTTGAAATGCCTCCACGACAATAACAATACAATTAAGTTGTACCTCTGCTTCTCACCACGGGGGAGAAAAGACGTTAGACGCTTTGATGAATGACATGTCTGCAGTGAGGACGCGGGGGGTTGAGTGGCAGGCTCAGCTGACTGCTAAGCACAAATTACAGGCTGGGCTTTATCATCAGCATCAACTTATTCGCTTCCTTCACATATGAAAAGACAAAAAAAGAGAAATTCTGAGTGAGAGCTGGGGTGTGACTTCAGCTATGATATCTAATGAACAATATACAAACACATTGATACAGATACTAAAGCTCTAAACTCTTTCAAGTCTCAAGTTTCAGCCCCAAATATGTGACATCAATGGTGAACACTGAACGAAGCTGTGCATTGTGGGATCTACATTCATGCCACATGCTTGACTTTTGGGAACTTCTGATTTTTGAGTGTCTCGGCTTAAGACGGTGAATAAAACTTAAATACTGGGTAACAGTCGGGCTGGTCAATATATCGATATTATGTCATTATCCTGATATGAGTAAGTGTTTGCTTTTTGATATTATTGAGGCGGCCCCGATGGGTCTGTGAGCAGTTCAGACTGGATCAGATCATCTTGGCTGGACAACGGTATCGGTATTACATCTGAACACCATCAATATCCGTTTTTATTTGACCAGCCTTGATTCCAACTGAGCAAACCACCTCTCAAGTTCCGTCTGGTGGGCCTACTGTCGGGTGTCTGTGTCGTCTGAACCCAGTATAAATTGTGTAGAGAGTTGGATTAAAACAAATTAACGCAACATACGAGATCAAGATCGATAAAATCCCTGAATGTCTGCCCAGCTCCAGTGTATAAGTGTGTCACGACTCTGAGAAGAAGGCGTGGGTTTGGTTCAACAGGGTTCGTACTTTTATTGGAGTCTTTGAGGTAAATCTGACATGTGCAAGTAAAAGGACGATACTGGACGACACTAAGACTTGTAGTGGAAGTGAGAGAACAGAGCAGGGCTGCTGTGCTGCAGTGATGTGAGTGTCTGTGGCAGATAACGAAGGCAGGACGAATAATCTGCGATTTGCTCTATCAATTAAAATTAGCCTGAAAGGAGTTTTCAAACCCTCAGCGAACTGTACTTCACTGGCTTCTTACATAACCAAACAGCCTCAGTGGGCCGATAGAAGGAATGTGTGTATGAGTGTGTGTGTGTGTGTGTGTGTGTGTGTGCGTTGATGAGTGTGGTTCACAAGTCTCGACTGGTATAACCCCTCCAGCAGCAAATCTAACTCATCATCTCTGTTAACGACTGACAGTCTCGTTCACACACACACACAAACGTTCTCCCCTCCGTGCACTACAAAAAACACCGCTCACTAATACATACGCCCCGCACATACACGACACACTCTCTCTGGCACATAAACAGCGTTGCCTAGTTAATTCAGGTCTAAATTTAACAAGGTGTCGGGGGAGCCGTGCTGGGAAGCAGAGAGCAGCCGAACATGATGGTGCATTATGGAGCTAACTAACCTGCTGTCAGACAACCCCGCTTTGTGACTTCACCTCTCAAATTTGACAGTTCATAGGAGGAAATGTTCCCGGAGCACTCGAATGTATAGTTTCTAAATACGGAAGAGCCATCTTTAAAAACAGCCTGTGTGTTCGGGCTCAGGTTGAGGTGGATGTAAACCTACAGTCACCAAAATATGTGTGTGTGTAATTACTGTGAGCCAAAAACCCAATTAAATTCAAAAGAAAATGCTGAGCATGGGTTTCCTTTCCTTCTGCTTCTGCATCAGAAAACAGTCCAAATTAAAAATGTGCACGGTGAGGGATGGAGACGATCCTCAGGAACCATGAGATTGTTTCGGGAGACATCTCCGCCGCGTGTCTAAGAATCTCTACAAGAGCCCAATATGCAGCTCGGGTTAGACACCAGAAGATATCATGTGTTGTTATGATGCTAACGAACTGACCCGACTGCTCTCAGTGACCGATGAGCCAAAGGTCTAATACCTGTAGGAGTGGAAACAGACTGCAGACTTCAAAGATGAGGACTGTTAATGTGAATGTAAACGGATACATTCATACAAATAACCCAGGCTGTTATGGAGCTCTCATTCATAAAACACAAAAGAGTTTTCTACTTGCGTGACTTAAAAGTATGTGTTTGCACATACCACCAGAGCTACACTGATAGGACAGATTGCAGGACAGGCCACAAAGCTGTAGCATAACAGTAAACTACAGAACAGTATCAAGTCAGTCCATTACAGTGTGAGACTAAACTCTCCGTTGGGGGACTACTGAAAAATGATGGTTTTAAATACTTTTACTTGGTGACCATTCATTCATATAGCACGGACAGAGAGAAAGAGACAGACTTTGTCCCGGTATTACATGTGTCGTGTATGAAACGTCCGTATCGTCACTGCACTGTATTTTAACACTTCTGTTGCCACATTCAGATGCTGTCACTTTCACACAACAGACGATGCCTTCTGATTCACCTCACACACAAACAAACACACACACACGCCCTCACCTGATGAAAACAAGCGGCTCCGACGCACACACACCCACACAACACACACACACACACGCGCGCGCTGTTGATGAGACGCAAATGGCATGGCTTTGAAGAAGAAATGGGTTACGTAGCGCAACATAACCCCGATATCAAAATAAACTGTATTTTCTAAAACTAAATCTCGTTTGAAAATATATAGATGTATCTTCAAAAGTTGAGATATTGCCCAGCCCTACTGCAGGCGGTGTTAAAGGAGGAGCGCTGGAGATTCCAAATGTTATCGGGCTGAATCATTCCACAGTGATCGGTGCTTACAGAGGCTTCTTTCACAATGTGGCAAGAGTCTTTTTGGGACCCCTGTGCCTCACGTAACCATGTAATTACATGGTTTGGTCAAAGCCTAGTGCTCTACCTTCGGGCTTAATAATGATGCACCAATCTGACGTTATTTTTTAGTACGCTAGCTTCAGACAAGAGACCTTCAATAATTAGTCCTTTGACAGAAAAACAGCTGTCCGCTATTTTGCCAACCAATTCATAATTTTCTCCAAAAATACCAGACTGTTGCTGGTGCAAAAGAGACATTTGAGGATGACATCCGGGTGCTGACTAGTAATGATGGGCATTTGTTTTTTTCAATTTCTATTATATTTTAAAGACTAAGCAACAATATGTCTCCACTCATTATAGACAGCTTAATGCTACACACGTCATCAGCTCTTGTGGAGTTCTTTCAGTATATGTCATGATGGTATTTATACTCTGAGCCTGTGTGTCATTCTCCAAATCGCTCTCTCCCTGGACCTCATTTGACACAAGCCAAGTCCATCTACCTGACATCTGCTCCCCACCACAAGTGTGACTGTATGAGTGTGCTGGTGTGTTGTGTGTCTGTGTAAAGGCCAAATCATGAGCCAGTAATTGTCTAAAACCAGCAGGAGTGTGTGCGTGTGTGCGTGCATGTGCGTGTGTGTAAGGGAGGATATATACATGGTCAGCAGAGCATCACTAAGTCATGGGGATAGCTGTTAAATGAACCAATGCAGCAAGTTAGCCTCATACACAACCAAACACACTTTAAAGCACATGACAGCTAGCCCTGGTCAGAAGATTACATGCCATTATGAATTATCACATTTAATTAAACATGCACATTTGTACTAATTCGAACCTCACTCTTGAAACCAATATGTAGGCTCCAAACAGCCTTTTGAGGCTTTGAGAGGACCAAAATGTCCTCACTTCACAGGTTAAAAAGCTACCTCTGGTCCTCATTATGTGGCAGGCAAACACACACACACACACGCACACACACACACACACACGCGCACGTTTCTCCCATACCAGTGAGTTGGACCTGGGCCTCGTAGTTGCCACTGATGACGGAGTCTGTGCTCGGTGTTTGACACCAGTAAAAACCAGCGTCCAGTGCCTTCGCCTCCGCTATCTTCAGCTCCACCTCGTTGTCCTGCAGCCGCACCACCGAGATGTCGCCAGACGCGACGCGCTTGCTGAGCGACGGGTGAGAATAGCTGGCGTCAAATGTGGAAATTATCTTTATCCTCTGGGCGTTGGAATCCCTGGACATCATCCACTCGAAATCCTGCATGACAGAGTGGGATAATAAATAAACAAACAAACAACATTTTGTTTTACAGTATATTCACCTCTGAATACAGTGCAGAGCTGCGCTGCTGATGGGGACATTAGGAACATTTGAGCATGAAAGTTTTGACTTTATTTTAAGAAAAATAATGTTAACTCAAAATGACAGCGGAGGAGGAAGAGGATGGGACTTTGTGATCTTGGTGACCTCAGGGGATGAATCTTACCAAACCAATTCTCAAACACTGGACGAATCCAGATACATTTTACTAGCTTTCCCCTGGTGCAAACCTTCACGATGGAAAGATATCAGAAACTAGCGATCAGATTTCCATGACCAACATTCCTTTTGATGAATGTTTAATGCAACAGGCTGGAGCTAAAACCATTTCAGGAGCCATTTGGAGCTCCCACTGTGTTCTTTAAAACAGAATACTAAAACATGTCATACTCAGATTCAACACAATTAAACTGTTGTCATTATCAGCTGTGTCCTTGTCAATTGTGATTTGACATGTATCCATATGTAATATGGAGTGAAAAATATATCAATAATTATCGGGCGGCTGTGGCTTAGTGGGTAGAGCGGGTTGTCTAGTGATCGGACACTGGTTCGAATCCCGGCTCCCTCTAGTTGCATGTCGACGTGTCCTTGAGCAAGATACTGAACCTCAAGTCGCTCCTGATGAGCAGTTGGCGCCTTGCATGGCAGCCTTTGCCATCAGTGTATGTGTGAATGGGTGAATGTGGCAAGTATTGTAAAGCGCTTTGAGCGGTCAGTAGACTGGACCGTTTACCATTTATATCGCTATGGTGATATGAGATGTATCGCCTCAGATGTCGATATGGTTATTTGGTTTTGTGTCATAAATGTTGTCTTTCCCTGGTTCTAAAGGCCGCATTACAGTAAACTGATGTGATTTTCTTTCTTTCTTTTCCTACTTATTCTAGTCCCCGTCTTTAACTAATAAGTCATTGTATCCATGTTACTGACAATAATTGATCATAAATCTCATTGTGTTCATATTTTGCACCAATGGTCATCCCTACAATACCAATACTGACGTTAAAAAATAGAGTGATATTTGACTGTGATGACCAGTGTGAGCATTTTTAAAGATATCAAAGTAAAGTTTTATATTGTGAATTATTTTGACACCATATCCTCCAGCCCTAAAACGAAGGTATATAAGACACGTACCTGCTCACGAGGTCCCCCATAGTCATTGACATCACATCTGATGGAGACCGACTGACCCTCCACCCGAATTAATGGACCAGGAGACACCGTCACCACCCGGGCCAGGCACCCACCTATGGGGGGGCAGAGAGAATATTTAACAAAACACAAGAATGGAATTACAGACAAAGTTCACGGCTGAGAAAATATATATATATATATATAAACAGCTTTCAGTTGCTTTTCTTTCACAATCGACGTTACGAGCAGAAATAAAACGAGTGAACTGAGGCTGGGTCAGTCCATCTTACCGTCCAACTTCACCAAGAGAAAATCTTAATTCTACACAGTGAGACAAGCCCAAGCTCTCTGCAGTGATTCACTGAGCCTTGAATTTGTTTTCCGACAATTGGTCAAGTCATCCTCAATTACCTGGTCTTTATTCTGAAATGTGTCTGACTGACTCACATACACACAGGCACACAGAGGGCTTGTTGCAACTTGTGTAGAGATGAACGGTACTGATGATGATGATGATGATGATGATGATGATGACAAAAACCTGAATATCCACTCTATGTGCATGATCACATGTACATCGTATGCCCACAAAATCTTACTTGGCAAGAACATCCACCACTGGTTATATGAGCACTCGACAAGATTTCAAAGATTCTCCAGAGTCAGAAACCTAGAGTTCTGCATAAAAGTGCCTCGCTAGTTTAGTCCCCATTGTTTGTCATACCATTAATGCCATTAGCTTACATTTAAAAGGTTTGGTTGTGTCAAATCAAGCCATCTGCTTTACATTCCTCAAGCTGACATTTCAGCTGACTGAAGCATGTAGCAACACGGCTGAGTGGGACTGAGCTCAGTAAAGTCGGCCTCTTCCTGGTTGATGAAATCTGGCTCCAGAACTCCACATTCCAACTCCGGCCCTGCTCACTACTCTGGCTTTGTATGTACTTACAATTCTAAGGAACTATAGTTGAACACAATCTGTCTGCCAATTGCAAAACATAAGTATTTTCTTATATTTTAAACATATTATCCAATGTGTCACAGAAATTAACTATACTGTCAGATAACATTCACTGCGATACTATTTATTAAAAATTCTATCAGAGTTAAACTCAAGTTAGCTATCAGTTTCTGAATATTTTTTCAGCCTTCATATTTTATCATTTTGATAAGTGCTTCAATCCTCTAAATCCATATTTAGAAATAGAGACATTTGGTCGTTTTGGATTGAGCATAGACCCTCTGTATATTTAGAGAAGTGGACTGTCTCCAATCATATCAGAAACTATCAAGTTCTAAAAGAACAACAAGTAAAATATTTGGTGGGATTCATAGTCTCATTAACTTATTATGGGGCCAAATATTACCTGACTTCCATAGCAATTATCTCGTTTTTTCCAACCATATTTCATTGAGCTGAAAAGTATCGTGGGAGTTGTCAATCTTAAACAACTACAACTGCTGATGGTAATCTATCAACAATAGAGTGGTTGCCCTCCTTGTTTCTCACTCTCTGACATACCATCTCGGGTCTCATGAAACAGACTTGTGATCAATTTTGATCCCAACTTCAGTAGAAAAAAACATACAAGTTATTTATTTATAAAACCTTACTCTGACATGGAAATGGTCTCATCTCTAAGCAAAGTGTACACTTGACACAAGCTGGGTAAGGGGTATTGCATTTTGGAACACATCTATTGTACATGTAAGCCTGTGGTGAGTTTTGTATGAGCTTTATGAATCGTGTGCTGCAGTGACACACTAAAAAACTGCGTTTGGCTTTGTTCATTTACATGTCATCTAGTCCATTTAGTGATACGTGTTGCCTGGCTTCAGTCTCCTCTACCAGCAACATGATCTCATCTTCAAAAAAGTTTTATCTTCCCTTTTGTTCCATCTCTAATCCTGACTAAACCCTCATATGTGATGCATTATATAAGGGTAAATCATAGGGCAGGTGCCGTCAATGTCAGGGGAGTTGAGATTTATAGATCACAGGTGTGTAAAATGGGGTTCTTAGAATCTGCTTAGATTTTGTATGCTCTGTACACAGTTGGACATGATTTTAAGACTTAATTCAAGTGTAAATCCGAGAAGATTTTCAGAAATGAGGACCATGGTGGTTATAAAAAAAAAACAACGGAAATTTGGATCAGCATTGGTTTAAAGTGCCTCATAAACAAGTCCTGTGCTTGTATGGTTCATCAATGCTTGAGTTTTGGGCAGTTGGCCGGGTGTCATCTGTGTGAGCTGACTGTGAGCTTTTTCTGCCCACAAAAAAAAAATGTTATATGTTTCAGTTCCTTTTTTCTACCACTGTCTGGAGTGATCTGAGGTGTTCTTCATATATAAACCACAGACTGACAGACTCCCTCACTTTGCCCCTGGGGAGTGTGACATAGACAATGTTACTGGAACAGTGAAAGAAATGAGTCATGTAGCGAGTGCAATTAGATGTCAAACACGTATAAAAGCTTGTTGCTGCTATACTTGAAGCTAAAATGACAAAGTTACTCAAAAAAATCCAGTCTGAATGTCTGAGGGTCAGCAACTGAAATATTTCTGTTTTTATCTGCATAACTGCAAGATTCAAATATTGCAATATTCCAAATTCCAATTCCTGTTAATGCATTGTTCATTATATATGGTTAACTCAATTATCATCTGACTTTCGCCAAAACAAACATCCACTTCCCCACTGCATTCTGCAGTCTGCATTTAAAAGGTTCAATAAGATCTCTGCTGTGTCACGTCACAAACGGACCATCATGTACACCATACCTCTCTGCTGATAGGATCATCAATCACTAAAATAAGGGTTGCTTGGCCAGGTGCTGAGATTTTTGTTTTTCAATCTCAATTTCCAGCTTGCCTTTCTGTACTGGAACAAAAAGCTGCACACAGACAGTGGAGCCTGAAGACCATGGATCATGGCATATTGTCAGACCGACTCAAAAGTCCATTTGGCATCTCTGGCCTGGCTCTCGGTTGGCTAAAGTCTTACCTATATAAAAGAACACAATGTGCTTCTTACAATAATACTACATCAATATTTACTGATGTGAAGTATGGACTTCCCCAGGGCTCTGTTCTTGACCCTTTGCTCTTCTCTTTATATATTTCACCTCATGACCATGCTATGTGGACGACACTCAGCTGTATGTGCCCATAAAAGCTGATGATAAATCTTAAATCGCCAAATTAGAGACCTGCTTGTATGCAGTGAAGACTGCACGGATGTCAGAAAACTTAATGATCCTAATTTCAGATAAAACTGAGATGCTGGTTATTGCCACCTCTCAACAGAGCCACTTTGATCTGGTGACAATAACTCTTGACAACTGTTATTTCTCAAAGTTCAACTGTCAAGAATCTAGGTGTTACTTTTGATTCTAGCCTCTCAAGATCGCTTTTTACCACCTGACGCAGAGATCCTGATTCATGCCTTGGTTTCGTCTCGGCTGGATTATTGCAATGCCTTATTTTCCGGTCAGCCGCGTGAGAGCACTGAAAGTATTCAGATGGTTCAGAATGCTGCAGCTAGAGTCTTAACACGTACAAGAAAATTTGATCATTTTACACCAATCCTAGCCTCACTGCACTGGCTCCATGTCTTTAAGGCGCTGCTGATGACATATACAACTATCCTGGGAGAGGGACCCCTCCTCTGTGGCCGCAACATGGCAAATTTATCCTTACTTGAATCAAGGGTCTTAGGACAGAGGATGTTGTTCACTGTACAGATTGTGGCATGAGTGGAAGAGGGAGGACAAGGTACCATTTCGTCGAGTGTACCTGCTGTGAAGGTCCAATAGATTCGGACAACATTACTGCTCCAATGTGTCATGGGTGGGTGAGACCTGAGTGTTGACTGGATGTGGAGTAGGATTGGCTGTCTCCTCCTCCCCACTCCACCTGTCCTGAGTAAGGTTAACTGGATTTGGAATAAAACTTGACCACAAACAAAGTCTGCCTATCTCTCTCTTTAAATATCTAATTCAGAGGGTTTGGAACAATGGCAGCTGCTCTCGTCACAAATCCAAAAGTAACTTTGTTCCCAGTTTAGGAACATTTTCAATCGAATGAAAAGGTATAGCCGGCCAATTTGGACTAGGCAATATGCAGACTTTGTGGTAAGGCTGAAGAGAAAGTCACGTAGCCACCACCTCAACTGCTCTGGTACGCAAGAGTGGAAATACCAGCAATCCATTAATAGAAAACTCATCCCTTTTCACCAGAGCTGTGGCATTTGACTTATGCCAGAAGACCCAGGAGACAGGAGTACACATGTTTTGCACAAGAAGGTACAGAGATGAAATAGTATCCCGCTGTACTCCTTACAAAGTCATGTGCAAAAACAAAACAACCAAAAATATGGCACTAGTACCATACATCATGCTGCTGAGCCTCCCTGAATCATCACAGGAGATATTCCTCCATCCTACTACATTTTCCTTGGTTAGCATAGCTTAGCATTGACACTGGAAACAGGGGTGAACAGCTAGTTTGGCTCTGTCACAAATCAGCCAAGTAGCAAAAATCATATTATTATGACAGATTATTTTTGACAGATATTACAATTGAGATACGATTCATCATTAGTAGCAATACAATACTTTTAAATAAGTAAAGGGTGACAAGTGAAGACCCTTTCAGCTTTGCTCATTTTTGTCATTTCAAAGTCCTGACGTCATGAAGGTGGGTCTAGACTCGCGCAGTACCTGGAGAGCAACTGCTCAACTGCTCTGCAGCGCTTGCTCTCGCCTTGCTCCCGCGATAACTTAAGGTCATGTGACATCGAATGCGGAGCAGAAACCACTCCCATTCACGTCATCATGGACACATTTTACCCAGCATGCATCATGATTTCGGCTGCGCTGCGCAGGGCTGCTTGATCTTGAACTCACCTATTGTCACATACGTTTCTGGTTCTACCTCAAATTTCAGATGGTCAAACAACTGTTCCCTTAACTTCGAGACAGCAGCCCTGACAGAACCCGGTTTGTTTTTCAGGGACGTTCACTTTGAACAGCACTGTGGCGTCTTGGCCTGACCCCAGGGTCATGAAATATTTCTTGTGCATAAATGGCAAAATCTTGGATGTAAGACTTGTGCATGATAGAAGCAGACTGTATTAATAAATGCCACAAAATTGAAAGCTTAATGGTAAGTGTGCTTTTAGTTTCTCATCATCTGCTCCAAGGTCAAAGCTGTGCAAGTTAATGTTGGCTGTCCTCCGACAGATTGTGCATATCCACATAATAAACGGTGACGACAGAGGCATTTTAATGTGTGCACTCTGATTCAAAGTCTCAGTGGTCTGTTCATATTAGTTCTAAAACAAGAGAGAAGACCCAGCAAGGGCTCAGTAATCTCCACATTTAACCATTCCTTTACTGTTGGATGGCACAGAACCTGTAAGTCTTAATGATGGCAGTGGGAAGAGGGTCCCAGGAATAACCAAAATAAGAATGAGCACACACAGTAAATATAGCACGTGTATGCCTCTAGAGGCACTCTAATTTTGCTCACCGAAAGTCTATTACACTCAACTCAATTCAAGGGTTCAACTGAGGACACGATTACAACTGATTATTAGTCCTTTATCTGTCTCAGCGTACTGCCAACATCCCTCTCCGGTTGGTTACATGCCACAAGTAAAAGTCTATACACTCTTAGTAATCTCAATATGCAAAGTAACTTAAATGATCAGATAAATCTAGTGGAAGTGGATGCACCACCCACCCAAACACCGTCGTGGACCAAATATGGTCCCCCCATGGTATGGCTGTTTTGGCTGCACAAGGGGAAGCTGCACAATATTATGCAGATGGTTTCAATGCTGAGGATGATCGGTGTTCATCACTTCCAAATATCGGTTAAAAACCCTATGAGGCGATCCCTAACATGAATGGCAGCACCTGAGGTTTCCCAGCAGAACACTGCGTTGCAACAAGATAATCAATGTTATTCATTCACCTGTCAGTGGTTTTAATGTTGCAGCCAATTGGTGTATATTAATGTGAGCTATATTGCCAAGTCGACGAAGTCCAACGATGGACAACAACACATTACCAACAGACATATCTGTGGTACAATACAAGAACAGTTTGAGGACAGGCAGCTGTCATGTGTTACGGTAACTCAGACTGAAATGCAAATGCCCTACATGCTGTCACACAGAAGGAAACAGAAAGTGCGGTTGGTGACATTAGAGCAGACTTTGCCCTCCCGGAAGTGTGAATGTGCCGCTGATTCCATGCCAGTGCGGCCACGATATGACCGGCTACTGCACACTGTAACCCCTCACCCTGGTACCTGTCTGTGGCATCTGTCTTTCAATTTAGTTCAAGCAGTTTGCGTGTTGTGGCCACTTTCCCATCAGCAGTGTCACACACACACACACACACACACACACACACACACACACAGAGAGAGAGAGAGAGAGAGAGAGAACCACACACCACAGGAGAGCTGGCGACATTTGATCATCTTACACTGCACTAATTTAAGCCAAGTCCCCCTCTCCCACACTCACAGGAGACAGTCCCCGTGACATTCACTGTTATGCCCACAAACATATGGCTGCTTCAGGATCGGTGAGGCCTGTTCGGGGCTTGTTTGGGCCCCGAGGTGGGCCGATGAACATGCCCGGGTTTGTCACCGTGGTGAGACCAGCCTAATGACTAAGCATGGCCCGGGCCTGGTTTAAACCAGTCTGATAATTAGACAGCCTGGTTTGACTCTGGTACACATACAAGGCCAGAAATAATGAGACTAATCACGACTGTCAGCCTGGTTTGAGTTCTAAGTGGGCTAATGGGGTCTGATCAAATCTGAACACCTCATGCTGGCCCTAATGGAGGTTCAGTCTTCTGACTCAGTTGGAAGGAAACACATCAAACTTTGGCCTACTATCTACCACATTCCTCACTTGGTCATATATTATTCATTAATCATTTCTTGAATAAAAAGTCATCTTTATCAGTCTTTAAATATTAATTATTTATTGTCTTAGTCATAGTCTTCGGTCAATAATTATTCATCCATCGAAATTATTTCATCCCATTAGCTAAACCCAACTGTGCAGCAGTTTCCACACCGAAAGACAGTCGTAAATGAAAGGGGGAAATCTATCCAGAGGCTGGCTGAAGGGTTCAGTCGTCCCTCACAGCCAGAGACTATGGTGCCAGACTCCGTTTAACAACATGGCATTTAGTCGTTTTTGTCTGTCGTCCCATGCAGAAATCTTTAAGAACACAACACAATGATTTATTTTAACGTCTCGGATCCACCCTTCAATTCGGCATGATCCAGTAAACAAAACGAAGCTTCCTTTACACTTACATTTGTAGTTTTCTAATCTGCTTGCTTGTTGCACGCCCGAACCCCTGCCCTCAAAATACATAGTGACGGGCAGCAGCTAGCAGTATGAACCCTTGTAAAGCTCTAAATTGCGTGCTAGAAGATGGATTTGATTCATGCCGGACTAGGTAGTGGATGTTAAAGATACGGAAAACGCTCTGAGTGATCTTTTGCGAGAAACGTACGTTTGCCGACAAGCCAGCGAGCATTTAATTGGCATATTTCTAAGCGGGGTTTAACATTGGGTTCTCCTTGCTGGAGAACGCCGACATGAATCGGAGTTAATTACCTATCAACAGTGAAGCACAGAAACGTTTCTTACCGAGCGTAAAAAGACCAAAGACGACAGTGAGGAGACACTTCCCCATTTTCACTCGTCTCTCCTGATTTTCCCTGAATTTCCCACCGGTCGCTCTCTTTGTCCTGTGAGGGAGCAGCAGTCCTCTCCCGCCGCTGTCGGTCAATCCAATAAAAGTCTGAGATGCGAGGAGTCCGCCGCACACACACACACCGGGCG
>OMLP01007693.1:10325-22146 GCA_900302685.1 Spondyliosoma cantharus | reverse complement strand
GGGGGGGGGGCTATATTTAAGTAGGTGTCTCACATTATACACATATCCACTCAGGGGTCCGTGTGAGAAAACATGGCATTATTATTGATATGGGGGGGAGTCATTAAGCGTTTGACTTCATCCAGGTTCATTGATAAAATAAATGGGAAATGTTGATGCCAAGTCAAAGTGCAGCTTGTTTTTAAAGTGACTTCTCAGATTCTTTTAAGTACCAAACACCACACTGTTACAGGCAAAAGTCCTGTGTCAGAAATGTAAGTGCAACTATGTAAGTGTAATCAAAATGTAATAAAATAAAATAATTAGGCTACAATATATCATGTCATAATCATATCATATCAATCAATTCAAAAATATATTTTTGGCAGGTATATGGAGAAGGAAAGGTTTTGTTAGGGGTGTTCCTATTCCTATATAACTGGTAGATAGTTGGATTGTAAATGAACTGGGATTGCCATTTTATTTTTTTAATTGGGTGGTAAACAAGCTAGGGATAGTTGTTTGTGTATTAGTTTTAAATAATATTTTTTGAGAATTTGTTGAGATAATAATATGAGTAAAAGAAGAAAAGTACATGATATAGAAGTTTTACTTCTACCTACTCCTTTTTGGACACTGTTACATTTGCTTGTTTTTATTGTGTTGTTTTAATTTTTGGGTAGAAATAAAGTCATTCATCACCAGTTCTACAATCTCAAAATGTCATTATTTGACAGGAAAGATTTCCGGAGCTTCACAGCAAAACAGCATTGCTGCATTCTCCCGAACAAGTGAAGACTTTAAATAGTTTTAAAAGGTAAAATAATTCCAATCTATTAAAAAAAACAAAAAAAAACAAGGTAAAATAATAAAATTGAATAAAATCATAAAAAGGCTCTATACAGCTCATCTGGTGCAATCCAAGAGATGTTATTTACACCCTGTTTTTAAATCTTCACTGCGTGTCAAAGGTTTAATTTACATGGAAATACTCAAGTAAGGTACAAGCACTCACATTTGTAGCCTACTGAAGTACAGTACTTGAGTAAATATAACCCATATATAGCAGTACCACATCAAAATACTCCATTAAGTCCAAATCTCGAATTCAAAATATCAGTAAAGTTTAGTAAAAGTAGTAATGATAATAAATAAATAATAATAATCAGCATGTAAATACCAAAAACAAACATAGTCCTGCTGAACATGATGTAAATGTTTTAACTGTCTTGAGATTTTACCATTGAGATTTTGAGTTACAATCAGCCAATGAGATTACAGTATTCCCTACAGTGTCACCTGTTGCCACCTGCTGAGTGAAGGACTAACTGGTAGGTTGGGTATTTTTCGAAATTAACCGGGAAAAAACGGGACAGAGGCGTCATCCCATGAAGGTGACGGTATCCGTTTAAGTTGAACAGAAAGTGGAGTTTTTAAAAGTCAACGTTGTTTCTTTTAAAAGCAGCAGTCGAACAGAGAGAGAGGACATTAGCCTGAGAGCTCATCACTTTATTTGCCAGCCTGCTAATGCTAACGTTTGACATTAAGCTAACTACACCTAAACTGAAGCTAGCTACTTCTTCATTCTATACAACCAAGTCTTTATATTTGAAGTAGCGTTATTTAATACTTGTTTATCTAGTGTTTACCTCATTCACAATTTTGAAATATATAAGAAGACAAAATTAAAGGTAAGTGGAGGGTTAGCATCACATTAAATTGTTCTCATAGTTTGAGGAGTTAGCTAATGTAACATTAACTACAGTGCTGCCAGTAAAATCTTCTGTGGGTTTATCAGCTAAACCACAGAAAACAAAAGCTTAAACGTTTTTGACAACCAGTTGGTGGCCTTGAAATTTTAAGTTTTACTAGAATACAACATCAAAATGTATCTGTTTGTTCCAGTTCTCAATTTTAGTATTAAAGAGGACTATTAGCCTGGTATTGATGCTCACAGGTGTGGTGGATAAGAAAATCTCTGGTAATTCAAAAATTAGCTGAATTCTTTCAGTACTCACACATACAAAAGCATTAGAATTCTTTACCGCTGACTTGGTGACTCGGAATTCAGAAATCTCACCAAATAGGACCTTGAATACTTGAATACTACTCCAAAAATAGGACGTCCAAGGGAGTCTAACCCCACACAGAAGCTTGATGTAGCTGAAAGAGAGTCATTTAAAAGCCCTCTGGTCCCAGATTGATTTTTATTTGCTTTACAGTCATGGTCTTTCAAAATCAAAATATGTGTGATTGCTCTATAGACTTGCGCTGATCTCCTTTACGGAAATACCCCTGTGCTCTCTGCAATCTAGGCCATGTCTCTCTGCGACGACACACTCCTGTGTAACTTCCCAAAGTGTCGGACCAAGCTGAACGGATTTGCCTGGGTCACAGCCTGCTCGCATGCTTTCTGCGAGCAGCACGGGTCCGGCGAGCTCAGCTGCTCCCCGGCCATCTGCCCGGCCTGCTCCTCTGCGCTGTCTGGGAAGCTGGACATCGTGAGGACGGAGCTGTCGCCCTCTGAGGAGTACAAAGCCATGGTGCTGGCGGGTCTGCGACCAGACATAGTGCTGGACATCAGTGGCCGGGCTCTGGCCTTCTGGAGCTATCAGGTCGAATATCTTTCTGTCTGTGTATGAACAGTGCCAGTCTTCTGTCTGCCTGTGTCTGCGTAGTTGTCCCCTCTTTTCCTATAAAACACCCAGCTCGTCAGTCTCTTTGTAAACAGGTCCATCAGGAGCACATGTACCAAGAGTACAGTCTGTCACGGGCCGAGGCACAGCTGAAGCAGATGGAGAAGGTGTTGACCCAGCAGAACCAGTGCAGAGAACTGGAGCTCACCGCCATGAAGGGGGAAATCGCCTGTCTGAAGAAAGTAAACCACAATCCTGAAAATCCAGTGCAGATTCATAACCTCACATTTGAAATGAAACCCTAAGACTGTCATCAAAGTCCCAAAATGATTTAGTGAGGCCTCTTTTGGTACAAAGAAAGAGGCCTGATGTAAGAGTGTAAAACGGGCCTAAAGGGGGGAAGTGAGAAGGATAAGTCCACGCACATCCTCTCTAATTCTCTCTTCATTGTAGATGACGAAGGAATAGAAACAGAGGTGTCAGTGTCACGCGACAGTTTCGAAAAGTTAGAAACGCGACTTCGGGAGAACATGTAGCGGCGTCTGACACATTGCTCCTTTCAGGTGATGGAGGATTATAAAAGGAAGTACAGCGAAGTGTCCGAGAGGCTGATGGAGAGGAACAGGCAGTACCAGAAGCTGCAGGGCCTGTACGACTCTCTGAGGCTGCGCAACATGGTGGTGGGTGTGGGGGAAAAAGACACGCCGCCGCAGCCAGGACCACATCAGAACTTCAACGCGGGTAAGAGCAACAAGTTTACAATTTCTTTTCATAACAGAGGCTTCAGTCTGTACGTGCAGGATATTTCACAATAAGAGACGCGGATGGGGATTGTTGAAATGAACTTTTTGACTGTATTTAAAAATTGGAGTTGACTAGGAAGTATTATGCTGTATATACCATTTGTACAGGATTTGTTGCTTTAGAAAATGGGGGAAACTTTTATACACTGACTTGCTGACAAGGTTTTTTAATGTTGTAAAGTCGGGCGTCATAAAATACGTCTCATATTAGCAATTATTTTATCACTAAATACCTGCTTATTGAATTCGTCAGACACGAGTGCTGAGACAACTAGTCGACAGAACGCTCTCCGTCGACAATTTTGAGAATTCTGTTCGTTGTTTTGAGCGATTTATCAAGCAGAAATGTCGAGCATTTGCCTGTTATTGGAAATAATCGTCAGCTGCAGGACAAAACGATGGGAAAGCAGGAAAATCTTCTCCTAATTGTTACATGGCACACTGATAGCGACGGCTGATCATTCAGCTAGTGTTATAGAAGAGCAGCTCGTCTTTCGAAATGATTAACCTTCACTCTGCACTACAGTAGGAAGGTTTTCTGTTTGTCTGAGATCTGAATGTTTTTACTGAATCAGTTTAACCCACAGTGATTCATGACAATAGGAAGGAAGCACAGAGAGAGTAACGTTAAATAGCGCAGAGGCACACACAGCTGTAGGTGTTTTGTCAGGAAGAAGTGGTCGTCAAGAAAGAACAGTGGGAGTAATGAGCTGATTGTCTATGTAAGGGAATTTGACTCTGTATAACAATGAGAGACATCCGTCTACCCCCTGCTTTGTCACCCAGGGGTGACTCGGCAGGCGACTCCCCAGAGAAGCCCTCAGTTCCTCTCCATGAGCCACGATGGGGACAGCAGAATCTTCTCCTGCCTGGAGGCAGACGGAGCCAAGACCTTCTTCCAGTTCAGCTCCCCCGCCAGGGAGAGAGGCCGGCCCTTGATCAAGAAGCACTGAGATGGGAACAGCTTTCATAGTGACTGGGAAACACTTAAATTAACAATATTTATTTATATACAGTACGTTAACAACATGTTCGGTTGTTCTAGTATTAATTTAGGTGTCAGCGTTAGGTGTGAGTGAATTATCGTAGTATTTTATTGTCATTTCGATTTACTATAAATGTGTTTTTTAAATAACAAATACCAAAAACCAGGAGTGAAATCGCATGTTCTACATTTAGTCACAGACTCTACTACTGAGGTATACATTTGTATGAAGAAGTTACTTGACAATGTAAGGACAGTAAGCTCACAGAGCACTTCTTTACAGTCTTCTCCCTCAATGCAGAGTAGGATGTGTCAGATTCACCAGAATAAAGACGTTATTAACTATTAACTAACGCTGTGTGAACAGTTTGATTTGTGGTGTCGCGCAAAAGCAGAAAACCGTTGATGTGTTTATTGTACAGTGATCTCATTTCTGTTTGTGAATACAACATTTTGCTTTAAAAATAAATAAATGAATCCATTTTCTGTCAACAAACAGAAAAATGGGCATAAAGGGCTGAAAGATGTCTGCAGGACAGCCCCCCTGCATTTAAGTAAGATCACTGGGATTGGGCCAGAGTCGTTTTGCACAGATATTTTAACTATTTGATGAGTAACACCAAAAAGATAATGTTATAAAACCTCTGATCAGTAGGTCTTTTATCAAGAAGACATTTTGAAATGTCACCGTAGGAAGAGCACATGTGTAAATAATAAAATAAACGACCATTTAGCTGCTTTAGTTTCAGGTCCCTGTATTGAGCATGCTAACTCACTGGTATAGTTTACTGGGACACCCAACTAAAGCGTGTTGTCATGTTCTACTATCAGTAGCAGCATTTCTGAGTTCACTTTTGGGGACCCATTGTGGCTGATGACCTGGTGATTTGAAAACAGCTGTTTTAAGACACCACACGGACAATAGGTTTAAGACAAAAGGATTTTCTTTAGGAGTAGAGACACAATTCTGACATCTCATTGTCACCAATCATCACAGGATAGTTCACGTAGCAACAAACCCATGCTACCCCCAGAACAACAGAATACAAAAAAGAACAATTTATAAATATTAACAAACCGTGGCTCTAAAGACAAAGTAACAGGGTGACAACTATTTACAAAACGACGTAAAACAGGCACAGACTTTGGAAACTTCAATAATTATCCAAACTCTTCTTCAAAAATTCAGGGAGAAAAAACATTTGGTCCTTGTGTTTCTCGTTGAGCTCATTCACTCAGGGCCTTGTAGCTGACGGAGGCGGCGATCTGACTTTGGACGTTTTGCTTCTTGCCGTTGACGATGAGGAGCAGAGGGGAGTCCACTCGTATACTCCTGAAGTCAAACGACTGCCGGAGAGAGAAGACAAAACCAAAGTCAGACCAGTCAGAAGGACTAATGAGGGGAGATTATTGTATACGTTGAGCTGCACGTGAGAAAACTGACCTCATCTTTATGTGTTATACTGTTTCGCTTGACCAGAGGTTCAGGAATGACTACAGTGTCTCCTATCAGGACGCCCCAGCTGTCTGCTGTGTTGTACACCATCACCACTATATAGGTCTCCTCGCTGTCCACCATGCCAAACGTACTGCAGGGGGAAAAAGGCAATCCAGATTATTTTCCCCAACTATCTCACCAACAGTCAAGCCACAGCATCTGGACAAGTGAGCTGATAATGATAAAACAAGCTGCACTCACAAGGCCACGCGACCCTCAGAGGCCAGGCTGAACACCACCTTGCCCAGGGCGGCCACCCCAGCGTTGTGGCCTTGCGCGAGGGAAGAAAGAGTTCGGGGCTCCAGGCTGCCGACGCGGCCTGTCGGGGAACGAAACTGGGGCGAGGAGCAGGGACCCAAGGCCGACGTGCTGAGGTTGGAGAGCATCGTCCGTAACCGACGAGCCTTCACCTTCCCCTGAAGAGGTGGAGGGACTGAAGGTTAGGAGCAGAACAAGAGATAATGCTGTGCTTTGCTGCCACCCTGTGGTGAAAAATTATATCGTCTTTATCTGAATTGACAGTATTCATGACTAAGCAAACACATGCAAGGGTCGGTTTCTGAACATGAACAAATATGTTACAACTTCTAAAAGCATTAAAGACTTGGACTAAAGACATAACTTTTCCTCCAGCTTCTTCCTTTTCATCGTTCCCTCCTTCCCTTTTTGCCATTATCTGAATTTTCTTTCTTTCTGGTGTTAATCAGCAGTGCCCCAATAAAGATAATTTATTTTTTTTGTGTAACAATATGTGTTCTATGAACTGAGGTTTCGTTGACAACAAATTAATATTCTACTTAAGTTAAATGCTAAATCAACTCAGTATTTGAAGCAAAACACTGGATCAAGTCACCGCGCCCAGATTCTCAAATGCAGTGCTTTTGTAGTTTTCTTATTCTTCTGTGACAGAAATCTAAATGTCTTTGGGTTTTGGATTGCTTATCTGACTAAACAAAATAGTTGAAGACTTTCCTCTTGGGCACTGGGAACTTGTGACAGTCGTTTTTCACCATTTTCAGACATTTAAGGGACCAAATGATTATTCAGCTAATCAAGAAAATAATGTGTTGATTGCCTTCCTCGTTACTTCATAGGATAGGGGAAACCATGCTGCAGATACTGACACGGCAGTAATTGTTGTTCCACATTTGTCCTTCCATCATGAAACTGTGTCTGTTATGTAATGTAAATAATTGCACTGGCAGCTTCTCCCACCTTGTTCTGCAAGAGTTCCGTGACTTTCCTCAGATACTCCAGCAGCTGCTTCTCCCTCTCTAGCGGCTCCTCCCAGCCCGGGTCGAGCTCCGCCGCTCGGCTGTAGCCACCGAGCGCCGAGCTGAACATCTCCTCATACTGGAACAGTGTGGAGCGGTTGAAATGCAGCTCTGGGTAACAGGAGGCAGCTCTGTCCACTTTCTCCTACGAACACAGAAGAGAGGAATCAAATACGAGCACAACAGTGCAAGCGGTGACGGATCGACAGACGTGTTCAGCGCTCAGTACTCACAGATTGTGCATAGGCACTTAAAGCTTGTTGAGACAACTGTGGATTCTGTCCACAGCTGAAAAACAGGGACACATTGGCATTTCCCAGTATATCTGTAGAAACAACAACATCAAGTACAATCTTAGGACATGGAAGTACATTGATGACAAAAGGTTTGAGAGAGCACAACAAATTCTGGACAGTTTCTTTATCTGCTCTTTCAATTTTCTCCTTGTTTGAGATGGATAGTGACGTGCAAGTGCCATATTTTTACCAGTATGCCTCACTTATCCAGTCGACAATTTACTCTTGACCAAATGCTGCTCTATGCTTCCATCTAGTGGTTAAAAAAAACACAACTGTCTCTGCTTTTTCAAACAGGATGACCCCCTTGACTTCCGGGTCAAACTGAACAGGTGATGCTCTGCCCCGAGTTTGAGTTTTTGCTCGGGCTCAAACAGTCACGTTCGCTGACTCCAACTCTGTCTCAGTGCAACGACCGGAGAGAGAACAAAAAGGTCCACCGCTTCTCCGGGTCGCTGATAATCACATTTTTTTTTTTCGCTTGCCATGTACGCTGACGCTCTACTCACACCAGGATGTCCCGTCTGTGACATCCAGCTGGACAGCTTGTCGGGCCATGTCCACACTCTCCATCACCTGCTTTCCGTGTGCGGTGCTGTCCGCTGCCGGCAGCTGCCTCAGCACCATGGACAGGTTACGTAGAGACACTTTGTTCTTGCTCTACAGAGGTGGAAGTAAATTCATCAGTTATGGTATTAGTTATAGTCCAAGATTTGCTTTTGTGTTTAAAACTTGCCAAACCGTCTAATGGAAGCAGCTAGTACAATACCTTGCTTGTTAATATGTATCTAGGAATGTGGTTTCTAAAATGATGGCTTTTAATGTGAAAAGACACGAAAGAGAGTGCTTCACTGAGCTGATATCACATCCCTCTCTCTCTTCCCGTCCTCGCCGTACCTGCTGCAGGGCTCCAGTGAAGCAGTTCTTGGCACCGATCAGGTCTCCTTTTTTCCAGTACTGCTCCCCTAACGTGTTCCAGCCGTCCACCAGGCCAGGCTCCAGCTTCACAGCGCGGGAAAGGCACTCCTCTGCCACGGCACTGAAGTCAGGAGCGACGTTCAGACACCTGCCCTTCTGCAGCAGGAACTCTGCTTTGTGTTTAAAATGATCTGCGGGCAGCCGGGGAACACAGACATACAGTTAGAGAGAGAGACGTTATGCAAATCAAAGGCTGGAGTGCTGTCGCGTGAATACAGCACTCACCTTCTTTCTCCTCCAGCTTCTTCAAAGTCTTTTCTATCTCCTTTGCGACATCGCTTTGTTTCCTCCCAGCTTCCTCCACGCCGTGAGTCTCAAAATAGCAATCTCGGAAATTGTACAGCTCATCCACCAGCTCCTGTAATGGAAGGGCACGGGGGAAGGAGGGGGAGAAATGTGACTTTTTTTTTTAATCTATTTTTAAATCTGTTAGAACTCGCCCAAAAAACTGGGACAGACATGAGCCGTTAGAGACACTTAGGCACCAACATACCAGGTTTCAGACAGGTCAGTACCACGTCAAACATGCTATGCCTCCTTTTTAGTTTTGCTTAATTGACAATATATGTTTTTTTTCTATTATAAAATACAAAACATCAGCTTTTATCCTGGATAAAATGATAAGACAAGGACCTGGATTTATTTCCACCTTTGTCTATCGTGTTTAAACTGCCTATCATCAAAAGACAAGCATCCCATGTCTGACAAAATAAATAAAAGGAACTAAAAACTGGACAATGTAATCATTAAACCAGACAATTGATTTATGTTTGAAACACAGTGGCTCCCAGCAGATCAGTAGAATTTACACAAGGTCAGTTTATTAATCACAAAAGAGAACTAATCAGCCCATTTCGAAGGTGAGAAAATAACCCCTGGATTGTTTTGTCTTTTTTTAACAGAGGGATTACAAGGTGCATGGAGTTTACCAGACAGAGAAGGTCTGTAATGAAAGAAGCTATTGATTCGACCCATTTCTTGGGACCAAAAGACAGGATACTGGTGCCTCTGTTGCTTTGATTTTGTCCTTGTTGCCCTATTAAAACAACTGTGCAATCAGCAACAGGCTACAATTCATATATCAGAAAAATTAAATACAGATTCATCTAAATCTGACAGGCTCTTCTATAACGCTTAACCATCTATGCACCTGCATGTGTTCCAAAAGCCTATTAAATTGTGTAGGGCTTTCAATTAAGGATGGCTTGAGTGTAAAAACATATATTGGTGCATTCACAGTGGTCACGCCCGGTGCATTTAAAAGTCTTAAGGCAAAATTGCAATCTGGTGACTCAGCAAGAAGAGGGATGGATGCAACCAGAGCATGCACGTTCAAAGTCACTTTTTTTAAGGCAGCTCGGTCTAGTACAATAAAAGGAAGGAGGCCGTTTGCACAAAACAAGAGAAGTGCCACACATGAATATCACATTACACCAAATATGACGACTAAAACCAAGAAAGGTCCGTTACTAGCCTGACAGTTGCACCCAGTTGTTATAGTAACGACTCTTCCAGCGAGCAAAGTAAGACAAAAACGCGACACTGGCTTCACGAAAGACCAGCAAAACACAACAGCTCGGTCACTTGGTGGTTCTAAACTGCAGCATAATATAATTAAGAACAAATACCTTCATAATTTCCAGTTCGTTTTTGTCTTTCGCTGGCTCGCCACTCTTCTCCTCTTCCGCCATCTTTGCGCTAGCTTAGAGCACCAATAGCCTGTCAGCGAACAAGAGCGGCTGCTGGAGTGAAGCAAAATGCGCCGAGTTAAGAAAAAAGTATTAAAAGTGGAATTGTAATGTCAATATAATGTCAGAAAACAGCCATTTCTAACCTATAAAAGCACGAATGCAGTAATTTTAGCAAACCGGAAACAGACTTTCAATTTCAGTGACGCCGGAAGTTGGAGTAGTCCGTATCCAAAATGATTCCGACAAACAACCTCCTCACAAATTAACAAATTAGATTTTTATTGAGCACTTTATCCTTCGAGAAAAATAGCTTTCAGTACAGACTGATACAAGTATGATCATATATTAATTTCATGTGATAATATATCCAGAACTATTCGTTTACACATTACGACTCAGCCGGAACGTCCGATCTCTCGATCAAGATGCTGCTCCGACACTTGCCGCCGTGTACCATACATTCTTGGCTCCAAACAAGGCGGACAGTGCTCAACTTTTTGTCTTAATACTGTTTCGTGTAAGCGGTGTCGGTGTTGGCATCACCGCTCGCCATGTCGGACACATGGAGCAACATTCAGGCGCACAAGAAGCAGCTGGACTCTCTGCGGGAGAGGCTGCAGCGGCGGCGGAAGGATCCCGCACAGCTGTCCGGGGGTAGGTTGTTCTGACCAGGGAGTTGGCCATCTAGCTGGGCAGCAACCAGCGGCTGTTTATGTTAGCGAGCAATCGGTTGAGTGAGCAACCGATTATTCGGTTAATTGTTGAATCCATACATCGTGTAATATGAAGACAAATGACTGTTTTCTTTGTTACTCTCGGCCGAAGTCATGTCTCAAAATTGTGTTGTTGTCTGTTTATGCGAGCAAATGTTGGAAATAATAAGGTCAATGTGGCAGCTGTCAAACTTTCAAACTTAGGCCGAATTCTATGACTAAATGGGACGATTAAGACACACGTCTTTGTTTCGGATTTTACTGCTTCTTGTATTTTAAATGAATTTTTATTATGAAAATTAAGCATTTCTTTACAGTAGCTACCATGTCACGTGACCCAGTGACTCCAAACCAGTGCCGAATTGTATTACCAAATGGGACCAATAGGACACACCGCTTTGCATTGGATTGTACTGCTTCTTCTGTTTTATATGAATATATATTATGAAAATTCAGCATTTCTTATCAATAATTTCCATGTCATGTGACCCAGTGACTCCAAACCAGTGCCGACTTGTATTACTAAACTGGACAAATAAGACACACCTCGTTTGATTACATTTTACAGCTTCCTTTACAACCACTTTGCTATGTGGTTGTGTCCTAAAATGAATACATAAAACAGTAGCAATCAAAATAAGTGTGCTACATGATATCAGTTGGACAGTGTCGTCATGTTATTCTTTGGCTTCGCATTATCACGATTGAAAATGGTTGCAAAGTATCCTGAAATTTGATCAAACAGGACTGTAAGGTTATGGCAAACTCTTAATCTGTTACCTAAATGATCTGGAAAGCCTCATCAAGCCTCTTCAAATGAGGGTGTTAACCTCTGTTGTTTCCTTCCCTTCAGATGGTGGCAGCAGCACAGAGGGCTCCACAGCCAGGAGTGACAGCCCGGCTCCATCTGCGCCGTTTCAGCCTCAGGAAGAGACGGAAAAACCACCAGACCCTGAACTAGAGAAGAG
>OMLP01007691.1:9431-21303 GCA_900302685.1 Spondyliosoma cantharus | reverse complement strand
TCTTAAAATAGTTGAACACAACTGCTTGTGTCTTGTATTTCTGGCTCTGTGTGGCTCTTTTATACATATTTATACACTATATATGTTCTGTGGTCAAAGGGTTATTCCCAGGCTTACTTAGATGCAGCACTTGCAGTAGGTTTTTTTTCAAGCAAGATCCTATGACAAGGTAAGGACTTCTGCTTAAAAGTAGCTAAGGTAAATCGGGCAGGGAAGGAAATACCAGGCAGTAGGACGATCTGGACAGTTCAATACAACCTAGTGCAATACAACAGCCTTGAAGTAACTCATATCTTTATCAAGTGTGTCAGAGATGTGTTGCTTGAACACTTGTATCCCTTGAGAAGATGTAGTGTGTGCTGTTATGGATTATATCACACTGATATATTTCTAATATTTTGTTCAACTTTCCTTTTATCTGTTGAAAGGGCATGTTGAGAATGGTTCTAAGCTCTTTTTGTTATACAAGAGGTTGAGGCTCTGAGTGGTGCACAGGTACAATCTGAAAAGAGAGGAAGTAATGCAACAGGGAAACTAGTTGATACCATAACAGTGGGATACTGCAGGTCACCTCAGTCATTAGTCCCTTCTTCTTGCACCAGTTGTCCTGTATTCTGTCCACTGTAATGGCAATTACGTCATACCGTGCCACATCTTCATGTCTCCTGATCCCAATTCTAGCCAGGATCAGGAAATAACGTCAATAGTTTGTTAGTCTGACTATAAGGCGTTTTAGTCTTGTCTCTAAAACAATACACTACTTTTTGTCTGTGTGTATACGTTTAAATAACAGGCAGAAATTGGAATTGAAAAAGGAAGTATGGCTGAATCCACGATTCTGTTACTGTGTCAGGTTTTGCTACTGAGCTAGGCTGCGGGGGTATTTTTGATTTATTTAACAGCATTGTCGCTTTTGAAAGTTCCACTGTGTTGTTTTGGCAGCAGAAATGCATCGCTTGAACAAGCTGTTGGGGGGGAAAGTGCTTGATGGTTCACTTTTTCTTCTGTCAAGCCTCGTAGAGAGACACGTAAAGCAAAGTCACATATGTTATTGGCAACTTTGTTGCTGCTATAAAATGGTGCAGTTTAATAGGACCAGGGCCACAAAGTCTCCGGCCCACCCTGCAATACTGACAAGTCTGAAAATGTGTCAGCTGTTTCTTCACCTGCTCTCATAGCGTTATTTACTTCTATCACTCCTCTCTTTAATTGTATCACACTCTGTGTCCTCCCTCTAACAGTGAAAAATTGTCTGTTGTGCGAAAGATAAAACCTGTGTATTACACTCTCCCTCCATTCGTTCTCTCCCAGCAGTCAGCCTTGGTTGTGTGAAACGTGGAACCTTTGTTGGAACCGGCTTTGCTCCATTTAGTTGGTGCACTTTGATGACTTCAGTACCACTAATTATAGAGGCGCCGCCAAGGAGGCAATCTCAAAGTGCATCACCCTGAAAGTCTTATACACTGATATCTAAATGTTACCCAGTGGAGTTGCACCATAATGTGAATGTTCTAAATCATCAACTATATGCTTTCTACTACCTCAGTGCCATCTGGCAGTATTACACTATACAAACCCCATGATAGCATTTCAAAGAATGTGGGAGATATGCTTCCCATTTTCAGTCACACTTGCAGCATGCCAAGTATGCTTGAAGGTAGTTAGCTTACACACGCTTCCCATTAATTGTGCAAGAGTCCTTAATATTGCATTTCTTCCACCATTTAAAATTAAACATACAAATGACCTAATTTCCCTTCTGGCAGTCTGGACAGTCATTGTTTCATCAATGATATATTAAGGCATGAGGAGAGAGAGAAGAGGTGTTTTAGTATGACTTGCTTGTTAAGTGGAGTCAGCTGTGACAGCTGCTACTTGACTGTTGCTCATTGAAGTTAACCAGGCATCCTGCCCTTTGTCCAAGTTGGGCTTTTCCAAAACATCACTTCAAAAACCAATGGTTTTGGTCATTAAAGAGGATGACTCAAACATATAATAACAGATGTACAGTACGTAGCTGTCCACTTAGGGCCTGCGGAAACACAACACAATACAGTTTCCTTACCTGCACAATATACTATTGCCTTATAAAATGAAGATGAGGTCGACATTTAGAGTCTGAAGGCTGGTTCTGGCCATTTAACCAATGTAAGTCCACAACGAACTCTTCTTTTACCTCTGTTTGTGCTCTTCTTCAACTCCTTCTCCTCGTTTTATTCTCTTCATTCATTGAACAGCGCATTTTTCATCAGTGAACTGAATGTGACTCTTGGGCGTGACAAGAGCTTTGTTAACGCCTGTAAGAGTTAACGCTGCTCATAAATACTACTAGGAATTATAGAGTAGAGGAGGGTAACTCATTGAGTTCATATTGAGTAATCAAATCACAAAAGCTTTGACTATCTGCCATGTTTTTGGCACCAAAATGCTGATATTTTTGATTAGAAGGCGGGCAGTGTTTGTGGCAACCAAAATAGGTATTGTAAGCCAAAACATGATGTTTTGCTAACCCTAACCAAGTGGCTTTTGTGCCTAACTAGAGTTTAAGTTCACCACTGTGACAAGAGAAAAAGGGAAAATTTATCCTGAAGAGATATAAAGTTGCAGCATGAACGTAAAGGCTTAAGTTATCCATGGTTTTACAGAAATGTATATTGTCGACATGTATTCTGCTTATTGGGTTGTAAATGTATTGACTTTTACTGAAATGCTTTAGTTATGCCTTAATACAACTTTGTCACAGCCAAAATGGGTACTTTGCGATAATGCATTACATTTGTAACAAGTTACCCGAATCAGTATTTGAGGGTTGATGATGGGTGGATAAGAGGCTCTATTGAAAAAGAAATGCTTGGAGCAAATTATTAAACTTAAAGTGAGCTAGTGTATTTTTTGGGACTGTGAGCAAGTTCGCTTACATCTGTGTGAACTGATCTTGGTGAACGTGCACAACACTGTCACAGTGGGTCACAATTCCGGATCTGCACCTGCACCTGCACCTTTTCACCTCATGAACCAAAAACCTGAAGAACGATGAGAATGAAATGAATGAATAAAGCAAAGTCTCACCACTTGCCTCTGTGTGTTTTACGTTATATTCAAACAAATGCATGAGCAAAATGTCTTGTCTATTATTTCCGTGTTATTTTGTCCTGAAGCTTGTCTCTTCAGCTCTGTTTTCTTTGTCTCCTGGGCTTCATGCTTTGCATGCAGAGGATGAGACACCGGGGGAGGTTAAGAGAGGAGCTGGAATGGAGTTCTGCTCCATTTACCACCCTGAAATATTCCTCTTAGAACGACACACTCTGTTTTCTCTCTCTCCTTACTCTCTGCACTGTTCCTCACTCTGCCCGTGCTCTCCCTCTCACTTCTCATCTCTGTGTGACATGTGGTCATTTCACTTCATTCCAGGATGGCTTAGCAGTGCTTTAAAACATTGCTGCTGTCCTCCCATCCCATCTTGCTCAATTGCAGGCAGCACTGGGCTTCATAGGCCCGTTCCTGCTAGCTATAACTCACCATTTCCCAATCTCCAATCTCGATCTGCTGTGGGCAGAACCTTCAGCACCTTTCTCTATTGCTTCGCTATTTTACTCTTCTACCTCTGACACCCTTGCCCATTAGCGCGAGATACCACACACATACAGAACACACAGAGAGACTGTCAAGTATACAAGATTTTTCTCATTTATGCTTAGGATTTATTTATTTTTTTTTATAAAACTGTCAAACACTTACAGATCTTCTCGCATAAGCATTCTCAAAAAGGCAGAAAAAAAGTAGCACACACGAACACTGACGAGATGAATGGTTTTGCACTTAGATCTATTTAGGGCATTAACACAATGAATAAAACAAAATGCACATGATACACTCTGAGTGCTGAGATGAAGCTTTGATAGGCCTCTTTCCATTTCCCTGCAGTGGCAGTTCTGAGTAATTTTTTTGCCTTTTTCTGTTTGCTGCCTTCTTCATATTCTAAACAATGTGGATTTTGAATATTTCGGCTGAGCACATCCACACGGGAAAAATCTATTGTTTAAACTCACATTCTCTCTGCTTGTGCAGGACTTAATTCCTTATTATGCAGAGATTTTCTTGGCATCATCTCTTTCTCCTCTTCACAAATGTAGCTGTGCTGCCCTTGGCAGCGTGAGTCTAGCTGGTTCAATGAAGGACACGGCTGGCTCTCAGTTGCCGTTTATGTGTTATATTAGGGTTAGCATGAGGCCACACAGGAAGTCTGATCTCAGAGCCCCACTGAAGTGGTTTCACCTTTTGTGTCAGAATAACCTTGACCCTTCTGTGATCTCCAAGTTTCCTCAGAGACATTTTGCTTGACTTATTCCTCTATGAGAACGCTGATGTTACACTCGGCAGTGCTCAAGCCAGGATACACATAGAAACATCAGAGCCGTAGACAAACTTTAAATGTAGTTTCACAAACACTAGAGCACAGGCAAACGCAGTTACATCAGAATTTCCCACACATAGACTTTAATCGGCTGGGCTGCCCGAGTATATTTGGTGACCCATTTTAGCTTTACCTACATTTTTTATACCTGCGAGAGAATGTTGTGATTGGTCAACTTGTGGACAATCGGCCCTCGCTCTAGCCATCTAGAGATGGAGAAAGATGTTCTCTGGTCTTACATTCCTGTAAGCGTTTTCAGTGCGCATGGTTGTTGCAATGTCATTTGCTACCAACGAGGTTTAACTTGTGCAAACAAAAACGTGGGTAAGAAATCCAAAACACAAGTTGTGTTTTTGGGGCAACTTTATAAAACAAACTGCTGCTTACAAAGAAAATCAACAGAGCAGAACCATACTGGGAGAGGGAAACAGCAATGTGAGGCGAGCCTGTGTGTTTACATGAAAGGGAGCATATCAGGTTCATTTTCAGCGTCATAATTTTAAGAAAAGTTTGTCATCATAACTTCTCATCAGTTTCCTCCTACTGTCCACTGCTGCAGCACTGTATTCCCTCTCTGTATGAATCGCTCTGTTTCAGCTCATTTCCTTTTAAGGCCCCGCATCCAGTCTCTTCTGATTGGTCAGTTCATACATGCATGGCTAACAACAACAGAGAAGCTTTGCTAATCAATTCCTACGTGCAAAACTAGCTGCCAGACAATGGTCTGACATTGTATGATGTCACAAAGTCATGGAATTAAAGGAGAGAGTACTGATACTGCGGGAGAGAGGAGCTTCTGTTGGCGCGTGCTCAGACCTTTTTAACTTTCAAGATCTTTTACATACAGAAAGAATTATTAAAAAAACGCTCACGAAAAGGAAAAAAAAAATGTAAACTCAAAGTATGTACGTTTGCACACTTGCATACACACGCATTTATAATCGACTCTGGCTGCAGGCCTCGTTTCCCAGCACAAAATCATTTGTAACCTTCTCAAGATCACCTTAATGAGGAAATGAGTTATTCAGTATTTATTGTATATATGTTTCACATTTAGAGATCAAAAAGTGAACGCAATTTTCTCTTTTAGGTCCCTTTCCTGTCCCTCTCCGGGTGTACTAAGGGGTGCTGTGAGTCATTTTTGCTCATCTATGTCTGGTCTCATATTTCTTCCCCATTAGGCCTGCATTGCTATCCTCTGTGTTGTGATAGAGGCTAATGACTCACTGGAAATCTGCCTGGTGTTTATCAAATGTCTCAGTACAGAGCTGGTGGTCCAGAGTCAGTCCGCCCTTTTTACATTTTAACGACGCATTGGATAAACAGCTGAAAGCAGGTGATGAGCCCGTCATATATAAAGGAATATAAAGAGAGGCACTCTGCAATCATGTCTCGACGATATCACTCTGCTCTTTGCACTGTGGAAAATTATACTCTCAGAGGGGGAATGTGTTGAATTACCTCCGGCTGTCATCCGTTAGTGCACTGATAAGAATGTATTAAGAAATTGCATGTGTCAGAGATGTGGCGAACTTGCACACATAATGTTAGAATATCTCTTCACAGTGTTGAGAAGCGAGGGACGTGGTGGTGGTGGTGGTGGTGGGGGGGAGCGTGTACATCGTTCAATGTGTGCACTTCCTGTCTGGACAAGTCTGGACAGCTTCTCGGATTACAATGTTTCAGGTAGAAAAAGTCTGTTTCAATTTGGCTCGACTATTTACCAACATAAATAAGTGACACTATGATTTCAGTTCAAGAGAGTAATTTTTTTCTGCAAATGTGATTTGACTCTGAGAGTATTTGAAGATCAATTGTAATCTAACTGGCTTGTTGAAGTCAGATGTTGTTCATCACATAATCAAGTAAGTTATCACACCATGGGACCGAACAAGAAACAGCACAAAGACAAATTTAAACTAATTCAACCTCATCAGACGTTATCCACCATCTTTTTCATTCTGTGGTTTGCATTGGTTTTCTTTTCAATATTTGTAAAACTGCCGAAATCTGTGTTTTTTCTTGTTGACCTCTAAGATACATGAAGTTCTGAAATGTTCTCCTCTTTTTTATATTGAATTTGGCGTTGAAGTGTATTTTGATTCAATTTAGCTAAATTAGATGTGCTTTAATGAAACGAAAAAAAAATCTGTCTTCCTATGGCCATACTGAAGTTTCATGCAAACTCATGTGTACTCCGTCATCTCCTGCGGTATGATGAATCAAGGAAACATCTGTTATCAGTCTGTTCCTAATTGGAATGGCCATAAACATTCAGTTATGTTCTCACAGATTGTTGCAAATTATAATCATGTGAGCTCCGCTGTCATCAATACAAGCCCAAATGAAGATGTTTGATGGATGTGATTGTCTGTGTCAGAACATCAACTGGTCCTAGTCAGACTGGTAAGCTCATCTTTCACTGATCATGACCCAAAAAAAACAAACCCCGGGGATATGCTGGTTAGTCATGCTACATCAGTAGGTTTGCATTAAACATGTAAGATGATCTTCTGGTGCTCGGGTATCTCCCAGTAGAACCACTGCCAAAAGCGAAAGAGTTTTTCCAGGAATACCAGGCCCTGCTCAACTTCCCTCCTCTTCCCCCTTGCCTCCATTCTTCTAGCCCTCCTCCTCCTCCTCCCCCAGCACCCCTCCCCTGGCGCTGCGCCAGACTTCCCTTGAATTCCATGCATTTGGTCACTTCTGGGAAACACCCATGACAGAACTGTCCAGCAAACCAGAGGAAACAAAGCCTCTTGGTTTGTGCTTGGGAAAGGCTGGAAGGCGGCTCTGCAGAGGGGTCGGGCAGTAGGGCAAACTGGACTTTCTAGGAATTCTTTTTGGACGGGAATATTTTGTAGTTCTTTACTGTTTTTGTTTTTAAAAGACTTACCTCTTTCACTGGCTTGCGTTTGAAGCGTGTACCCTCTTTCTCCTTTTATTAATAGAGATTCAGGACATTAGCAGAATGACTTGTGTTGTCAGAGCAGTCGATGAACAAAAGGGCAGCTCTTCAGGACACCAAATACCTCCATGGGTGTTAATGTCATTGAAACATCTTACAAAAAAGCTTGCTCTTTCTAGTTCTGACCGGAGGCTATGCTGGTTACTTTTACTAGACCTATCTGATTCTTTATAGGGCAATCGGAACTACTTAACACCTTCAGGGGCATGATACACCCTTAGCCCTCTTCCTCTTTCTCTATTTTTACAGTGTTGTGAATGACTCACAAATGCTCTCAATTTAGAAAGTGAATCAACGAGCATCAGAGGAAGACCTTGGAACAGAGGAGCAAGCAGATGGCTTTGGCTTTGTTTTATCAAAATGTTCAGCAGACCTGGCTGTATCAGCAAATATTTCTTAGCGCTGGTGTTTAAATATTTGAAATAGCAGAGAGGCACCGTTTTAGTGTTCGTCTTGACAAATCAACTTGTAAATCAGATCAGTTCTCACTGACTGTGAAGAACACTGAGTGCACTTTTAAATAGTTTGGCACATACTGCGCTGTTCTCTGTGGCGAACTCTGTGCAAAGGAGGCTGAAACAAATACAAATCTGGGTGTAAATCACTTTAAACCTGTCTGCTTCTCTGATCCACATGTGGAAAATCTTATCCAGATGTAAAAGAAAAAAAAAAAGACAGTCATGGATTCAAACAAGAAAATGTTTAATTACTACTCTTTTGTTGAAACCGTCATTCATACATGAAAAAAGCCTTGTGAAGACTTGTGAAAATGTGCAGCTCACACGTGTTTTATTTTCACATGTTTAAATATTAGTTCACATTTAAAGATAGCCAGTGAAGAAGCACATTTCCACATGTGAGATTATGATTATTATGTGACTTACGAAAGGGTTGTCATCTATATGGTGGGAAAAAGAGCACACATTCTTTACTCAGGTAGAAGTACAGATAGTTGTGTAAAGAAGACTGATTCAACTTCTATACTCAAGTAAAAGTAAGAAAATACAGGCTCTGATATGTACTCAATTATAAAAGTGAAAAGTATCCCCCTGGAGGACATTTGTACCGGCCTTTTCTGTTCAGAGCTAACTGAACCTAACCTCATATTAATACAATCCAAAGACTATTGAACTTAAAAGTAGATTCAGTAGGATTTGTCAGAGGTGTTCATAAACACACCAGAATGATAATTGATTGTTGAGTCTAATTCCCAAGACGTCAGATACCGACATTTTGGTTTATTGAAGCGCCTTGAGCACAGCAACAAACTGAGAAAGCAAGAAAATACAGGCAAAGGGCTGCAGGGTGTCTGCAGATTCCAGACACTAACACATCTTTTCTCCCCATTAGAGGCTCCCTCTCTTATTCGATGTTGTTGTGTCTTTTACGCTGTTTTGTCTTGCTACGTCGACGCTAAATAATTGATCATTTCCCCTGGATGCGTTATAGCTAAAATAATTAGCCTTTTTTGAAAATGAAAGGAGTAGAAAGTACAGATATTTGCCTTAAAATGTAGGACGTAAAAGTAAAAATGTTTTCATGAAAATAAGTACATCTACCTAAAAAATCTACTTAAGCAAAGTAACAATGTATTTGTACTTGGTTACCTTCCACCTCTGAAATGTCTTCCAATATCTCCTGACCATCACACCATGGAGATGACTCCACAGTGAATGACTACAACTATGTTGTATCATGTTAATAATACAAGACCAGAGATACTCCCCCCACTCATTGTCTCTCCCCATGCAGTAGTTGGCTGCGTATCACCTCTGTGACGTCAGTCCCACTGATCCAGACCAGGCGTATTTACACACAGCGAGCATTACTCCTCTCCAGTTACATTTCTTTAAAATTGCCTTTATAAACTAACCTTCGCTGACTCACGTGCAGAGGCTGAAAGTTCACGTCAGCTACTTCTCAAAGTAGTTTCTTGTGTGGTCTGTAGGGCCGCAGGTCAAGTTCTTTAGTTTCAAGAGTCAAGTCTCAATACTCGGCTCTTAATTCTTAATGGTTGAATCCATGAATATTAATGGTTTAGCTGACCAATGTCTGTGAAATAGTACTCTCCTGTGTTTCCATTCTGTGTCGACTAATTTGAATAAACTTGAGAAAAGTTTAGTCAGATTGCAGTCATAATTAGTCGGAAAATATTCCATAATTTCAAAAAATATTTCATCACAAATATAGTTTGGGTCGGGGTTTCAGCCTTATGGTGTTCCACGATTAATCATTTGTCCAAGAAATGGACAAACATCAGTTGATGTCATTAAATTGCTTGTTTTTTTATTGACCAACAGTCCGAAACATAACAAAAGCATTTGAGAACATTTGTTTTTGCTTGAAGAAAGACCTAACTGATGAATAACTGGCCTGGACTAATCGATTAATCCTAACCCCAACCCTGCTTTGAATAAAGTTGTAACTTAAAAAAAAAAAATCAATTAAAAAAATCTGAACACAGCGCAGTGCAACCACGTTGTTTAACGTTCTATTTATAACTTGATGGATTCTTGCGCATAATAAGCAGCTCTTTTGCATTTTTTCTCTGTACTTATCCTCACCTTCTTTTGGTTGAGGCATCATTTGCAGCAGGAGGCGTGTTTCCTGATCACGTGTGAACAAAATCTGGGTGAAAACACTTTGAGCTCACCTACCACTCTGCTCTACTGAAACTAATGATGAGCCTTATCAATGAAATACAGAGGTGACTTCACGCGGTTGCTCAGTGGACACAGTGTCATGAAGACGTATGAATCTTTTCTGCCTCTGCGCCTCCTTCAGGCTCCGTCTCCTGATGCGTCTTACCTTGTTTTCGCTCTGTATCTGTTTCTATTACCCTCTCCACTGGCCTTTGTCTGTCTTACTGCCTTTGTTTTCTACTTTCTCCAGATGCTGAGTGTGTGTGTGTGTGTGTGTGTATCTAGTTGATCCAGACACTGTTAATCTGGTAATCCACAATCAATATTAGCCTCATCTCTTTCCTAGAGATAAAAATGGCCCATCTGATATGTATTTTCTTTCTTTTGTATGTCTGTAAAAGGCTGCCCTTTCCCAGCAAGCTTTGTTTTGGTCCCTCTCCCTTTTGCTGGTATTGATTCGGTCTGTCCACATGCACTCACCTGTTTGAGACACGTAACTCTCAAAATATGTGGCATTTGGACAACAAACAAATAATCTGTATTACAAATTTGGAAAAAGTTGGCACTGATTAATGTCCTCTCATGATCAACAAATCAATCAAATTGTCAATGTAGTTCTACATTACTTGCAATGTAATACATATTTATTCAACCAAAGTGATTATCTATATACTAAGAGGTAAAGAAAGTGTGTTTCCGCAGCTGAACTCACTTATCAGGATTGTTACATGAGAAATGTGTGATTAGGTTATTATTGTTTGAGAAGGAGATGTCAGCCTCATGGGTTTTTGTGTAATGGTGAAATACAAAACGAAACTCATCAAAGTCGCGGGGCTATTTTCAGATGCGGAACCTGCCAAAACATAATTGTTTTCAGTCCAGTCATTTTCACGGTGTAGTCTTCGGTTGCGGTTTCCCTGCAGGAGTCACGTCCGTTACTGTGAATGAAAACTTAAGTTGATTTGCTAATTGAGTGAAAACCGAGGCTCCTGAACTTGTGGCCTCAGAGTCACTGAGATCCTCATGAGGGATTGCGGTTATTTCCTATCCGTTCATCTTGGTGTGTGTGTGTGTGTGTGTGTGTGTGTCTGAGACTGTGTTTGTGTCTTTAATGAAAGGGAGCGGGAGTTTTTTTTTTTTTTTTTTTTCTTACATGTGCGTGTTTGATCTTGTTTGCTGAAAGTTTGGCTGCGGTTACTTGACTTTTGATCAGAAAAGCAGTCACACACAGGGCATTTTTGTCATGTTTTTGGTCACGGCCATGGTCAGCCAAAGGAGATTATTTGATTCACTGTCATCTTTTGATGTTACTCAGGAAACAGTTTTTTGTTTTTGTTTCCCTTCTCTTCCTCAGTCAATGAGATTGTTTTTCGTTGCCTTTAGTATAGAATAGAATACCTTTATTGTCACGGCGCAGCGTACAACAAACTTCCAGTGCAACTTTGCAGTGGTCATACAAATACAAACACCAGTACACAGCAAACAGACACAAAGTATAAAATCAAGTAAGTAGGTAATAAGTATCAAGTATATGTAATTTGTTATTTTTGCTCTAAAAATTAAAGACCCATTGCGCAACCCTGTAGTGAAAGACATTTACAGGATTTTTTCTAATCCATGTTTTCATGGTAAAAAACTACAAAAAAAAAAATCATTGGTAAAAACATGACATGTGTCTACAGGCAACAGTTTGAGGCAGTACAGTAGAAATGGCCTCAAAATAACCTGAGGTTTTTAAAAAGTTGTTTCTGGTAAGTGGTTTATTCAACTTGACTGGTTTCGGGATGAAATCAGTCAAGTTTGTTGAGTGTTGGTTTGAGGACACAGTGTGTACCAGGCGGTAGCTCC